>WNWK01020783.1:0-35182 GCA_009830355.1 Cherax destructor | reverse complement strand
GAGTACAGTCTAGGGGGCCGGAGACACAAACCTCAATCAAGGAAAAGATCTTGGGGTGAGTATAACACCAGGCACATCTCCTGAGGCGCACATCAACCAAATAACTGCTGCAGCATATGGGCGCCTAGCAAAACTAAGAACAGCATTCCGACATCTTAATAAAGAATCGTTCAGGACCCTGTACACTGTGTACGTTAGGCCCATACTGGAGTATGCAGCACCAGTTTGGAACCCACACCTAGCCAAGCACGTAAAGAAGCTAGAGAAAGTGCAAAGGTTTGCAACAAGACTAGTCCCGGAGCTAAGGGGTATGTCCTACGAGGAGAGGTTAAGGGAAATCGACCTGACGACACTGGAGGACAGGAGAGATAGGGGGGACATGATAACGACATATAAGATATTGAGAGGAATTGACAAGGTAGACAAAGAATGTTCCAGAGATGGGACACAGCAACAAGGGGACACAGTTGGAAGTTGAAGACTCAGATGAATCACAGAGATGTTAGGAAGTATTTCTTCAGTCACAGAGTGGTCGGGAAGTGTAATAGTTTGGGAAGGATGTAGTGGAGGCAGGTTCCATTAGCTTTAAGAAGAGGTATGATAAAGATCATGGCGCAGGAGAGAGACCTAGTAGCGGCCAGTGAAGAGGCGGGGCCAGGAGCTATGAATCGTCCCCTGCAACCACAACTAGGTGAGTACAACTAGGTGAATACACACACACACACACACACACACACACACACACATATTATGTAATAAAATATACCTATTGGTAAAAAAAAAGAATGAAAAGAGGGGTGGGTAGGTGAAGGGGGAATATTCAAAATGGCTTCATGAAGAAATGCAAATATTCTTCCTTGAAGCCTTTTTATCCACTTCTCGGAGGCTATGGGTCCCACAATTTACCTGGCCTTCTGGTGAATGGCCTAATCATCTAGACTGCTACAATTAGCCGCACGGAGCCTAACGTACACACCACAACCCAACTGATGAGGAACTGACCTGAAGTTTCCTCTTGAAGACAGGACCTGAAGTTTCCTCTTGAAGACAGGACCTGAAGTTTCCTCTTGAAGACAGGACCTGAAGTTTCCTCTTGAAGACAGGACCTGAAGTTTCCTCTTGAAGACAGGACCTGAAGTTTCCTCTTGAAGACAGGACCTGAAGTTTCCTCTTGAAGACAGGACCTGAAGTTTCCCTCTTGAAGACAGGACCTGAAGTTTCCTTTTGAAGACAGGACCTGAAGTTTCCTCTTGAAGACAGGACCTGAAGTTTCCTCTTGAAGACAGGACCTGAAGTTTCCTCTTGAAGACAGGACCTGAAGTTTCCTCTTGAAGACAGGACCTGAATTTTCCCTCTTGAAGACAGGACCTGAAGTTTCCTCTGAAGACAGGACCTGAAGTTTCCTCTTGAAGACAGGACCTGAAGTTTCCTCTTGAAGACAGGACCTGAAGTTTCCTCTTGAAGACAGGACCTGAAGTTTCCTCTTGAAGACAGGACCTGAAGTTTCCTCTTGAAGAGAGGTAAGGGTTCATTGGTAATTCCCCAATACACACAAAGGGAGTGTGTTGAAGAGTTCTCTTTTATCACAAGAGGACGCACTATGAAGTTTGTAAAATAAACACTAACAGATAAGAACAATAAAAAGAGAAGGGAATGGATGAGATTAATGAGGTAAAAGAGAAAGTGTTGAATATTATTGTGATAGTGGCAGTGTTTGTTTACACGTGTGACGTCAGACCGCAGCAGCAGCAGCGCTTCTATATAGATTGGTAGAGCCTGGCGTTTACTGCAGTGTCCATGCTCGTGACTCCGGCCCAGCACTGCCACCCTCCCTCACAAAACTTCTTGCTACATTCATCACATTTTACTTCTTCTCTCTCTTCTCTTAATATCAACCAGTTATTCTCGCACCTGTCTACTCTCTCATATCTACTTGATATGCCCTTTACCTTGGTGATAATTAGAAGTTTAACTCAGGCAGCCTTTGGTACAGTTCAGTCAGCAAAGCTCCTTACAGTCTGTAAGTCAACAGTTATTACCAAGGAACTACAGGGTACAGCCGACCTGTCAAATGAGTGTGGGATGGAAACCTGTTATTTGTTTCGCACTGGCAAGATTGCTGATCTTTCCTCTTTGTCTTATGAGCATGTAAGATGACAGGTACATTTACCTCTGATAAACTGTGCCTTTGATGGGTTTCAAGAGTTTTTCTACTCCCGTAGCCCAGCCTGAGCCGCGCTTGTCTTGTGCTTGCCTGGCCAACCAGGCTGTTGCTGCTAGGGGCCCTCTGGCTCACATATTAATCACAGCCTGGTTGATTCGGCACTTCAGCCCTACAAAGTTCTACGTGTATTTAGTATTAACATATCTTCCTGTGTGATACTTAATAGTTCTTAATCATGTAATATTTACATTGTGACCTAATAAGCCTGGTCTGAGAGGAGTAGGCCTTGTTGTCTGAGTGAAGGCAGCTGCGTGAGTGAGAGCGGGCCAGGGCGGGTCTGGTAGACGTGGGTACGCCTACCAGGCTTGCCCTCTGGCGGAAACTATGGGAACTAGCATGGCACGAAATATGAACTCAGCTGGCAAACAGCATTGCTGTCTATGCAGACAGTACAGGCTGTCTACATCACTCGGCCATGTGCCCATGGTCGTCCCGACCATGTCTGGCAGTAAAAAAAACTTGGTCTCTCTCTCGCAAGAACAGGTCACAGAACACGAAAGAAAAGCATATATACATAAACATATGGACATAGGAAAAAAAACTTCCTCCAGAGAGGGAAGAAAAAAAGGTATGCTTCGTGGTCTAAGGCAGTGAGCGTTGATGCAGCACTGCACGCCTTCCTGCGTCTGGATACATACTGCAACACGGGAGACATAGCTGCGGCTGAGCTGTGACGTAACAGGGTACGGTCTCCTCTGGGAGGTGAAGCAGACATCGTAGTAGTTGCTGCAGGGTTCACTCAACCTGGGGCACAACCTGCTGGTGCCCTCGAGTGAGGCGTCGTCAGTAGTCGCAACAGGACAGGACTGGCAAGCGACTCAGGAGGACATTCCTCGACTGGTACTGTCGCTGGAGCTGTCGCTGCTGGCGAGTGTGGAGCGAGTCGTGACAGGGACGACTCGGCAAAACATCTGGAGGTCATAACAGCATACACCATACTGCAGTGAGTGGGCTAGCAGTCAAAGTGACATCAACTTTGTGCAGGCTGCTCACTGAAGCTGTGACATGAGGCTGACAGTCGCCTGCCGACAGGCTTAACTGCGGCTCGACGAGTGTCATCTCTCGACAGTTGAGTTACAGCAGAAGGGTGTCTAAACGTCCCCAGACGAGTCTACAATAACTGGACTGACGGTCTAGGAGGTGAAGTGGAACGGTCTCGATGGGAGAATCGTCGCGGGTACGATTCAGCAAAGGCATCTACGAGCAGCGAACAATAAGAGCTTTCTGTACAAGGCGCTCGAATGCACATAACTGACACCTGGACTTGACAAATGTCAGCTGTCAAGCGCGCGGGGCGCAGGTCACACCGGGTGACAAAGTAACACACAGGTGCTACATAGGACACACGAGAAAACTGCACACATGCTACACATGTGGTACAACATAGCTTACAGACGCTTTTCTGTATAAAAATCATCACTAAGCAATACATGAACATGTGAGAACACTGACTGAGAGGAATAAGGAACACTCGACTTATCTTCTCTAAAACTTCTCGACAAATAATGAAAATAAAATGCTCACTGTGAAACTAGAACACTTGGTGACGTCATGTGGGTGATGTCAGGCGTGACATCGTGAGTGACATCAGGCAGACGTCATAGGGTGACGTCAGTGGAGTCAGACAGCATCGTGGTGACATCAGTGACATCAGGCAGCATGGTGACATCAGCAGCATGGTGATGTCAGCAGCATGGTGACGACAGCAGCATGGTGACGTCAGCAGCATGGTGACGTCATGGGTTGATGCGGCAGCAGACCACAGTGTGGCTTGGGATCTGGCTTAACCCACATGGTGTTGTGGCTTGGTGATCATCCCACGTGGCTTACTCCACGTGGCTTCGAGTGGTCTCGGACACTCGGATACACAGCTCTGGCAAGAATTCACAAGGAAATTCACAGAAAACAGCATAGAGGGAGTGGGCAGTGAGTGGTGAGAGTCGGCGCGTGAGTGTTTGGGTGAGAGGCAAGGGACTCCGGCCGTCCCCACCTACCCACAAACTCAGAGAGGAACACTCACACTAGACGCTGAAATCACCACTAACTCACCTCTGAAGTGCTGAAATAGTTGTGCTGAGCTGAACAACAACAGCAGAACATGCTGGCAAGGCTGAGCACGTGACTGAGAAACAGCGTGGGACGCTGTGGCGTGAAGTCGGTAATGCCATTTCTCAGAGAATTCAACAAATTTCGGCCTGGATCCTGCATGTACCTGTGTCTGGATGCTGAGATTTGCAGACACAACATCAGGATAACTCGTTGAGAGACAGATGCTTCTTGTAGAGACTGATTAAGTGGTAGATAACTTCATTCCTCTTCCTTCCCTCTAGGGCAAACACAACTGCTGCGAGGCACCGCTTCCACCATTTATAACGACGTGTTATTTGGAGTGTTCTTTGTATCGGAAATGCAATGATAAGGTCTCGGAGGCTTCTACTTATTTGTATAAAGGTGCGAGTACACAGGCTGCGTGTTCTGTGGCCATGGCCCGGCGGGCCATGCGCCTTGCGAGGGACAGAGGAGTAGGCCTTGTCTGAGTGAAGGCAGCTGCGTGAGTGAGAGCGGGCCAGGGCGGGTCTGGTAGACGTGGGTATGCCTACCAGGCTTGCCCTCTGGCGGAAACTATGGGAACTAGCATGGCACGAAATATGAACTCAGCTGGCAGACAGCATGGCTGTCTATGCAGACAGTACAGGCTGTCTACATTAGGTTCAGAATAATTTTTGCGATATTATTGCGATATTTTCGTTTGCCTTATTCAGCAAGAAGAGCGTTACTATTTAAGCCAAAATTACAAGTTTTACCTATACGGCACGATATTATATATATATATATATATATATATATATATATATATATATATATATATATATATATATATATATATATATATATATATATATATATATATATCAGTGGTACCGTTTACGATGGTCCAAACTCACCCTTTATGTAAGTTTATTTTAAATGCTTTTGTAAGTGTAATTTTGGGTCTAAAAGACTAGTCTATTTTACAACATTTCTAAGGAGATAAATTCGTTTGTAATGGCACTTGAACAGCATTCTGAATGAAATATCTAAACGGTACCACTGTATATATATATATATGCTCTAGGAGGGCTCCAAATGGGAACAGGCAACAGGCCCTCCCAGCAGACAGAGCTGACAGCTACCCTGACTTCACCTCTACAGAGGACCTAAAATCTGCAATCAAATTAACATCCACCAGGACGCTGACACACATCCCCAAAGCAGCTCGCCATCAAGCTGCTAGCAAATTCGCCGACCTCTTGAAGAAAGTCAACGATGCTCCTGCAAACAACGGATCCTGGCACAACCTACTGCTATTTGGCAATGCCTGTTTGGCTGTCCCACCAAGGAGGGACAAGTCACTAGCAACATACGTTACTAGGGCAATAAATGCATTCCCTAGAGATGACAACCTCGTCTGTCTCCCCTCCATGGCATCAAAACCCGCCGAGCAAATGCCAACAACAGGACACCTGACGCCTCAAAAATCAGGGCCCAAATTAGCAGAAAAATAGAAGAGGGTAATACTATTGGAACACTGAGGCTTATAACCAGTGAGGATACCATTGCTCCTAAGGACTTCATTACAGCACAAGCCCTGAAGGACAAACATCCACCCAGGGCTGCCAGTACCAACATTGACCTCCCTGACAGTGCACCAGGTGAAGAACATTTAACCTTACAGGACGCTGATGTGTATAAAGCTGCTATGTCATTTCCACAGGGCTCAGCAGGAGGTTTCACCGGTTTAAGACCACAACACTTAAAACAACTGCTCAATCCAGCACTTGGTGAGGTTTCAGAGAGATTGCTGTCTGAGCTCACCAAATTTTCCAATGTGTGCCTGGCTGGCAGTGTCCCAGAGGCCATTAGACCCCTTTTCTTTGGTGCCTCACTGTGTGCCCTCCGGAAAAAGGATGGAGGAATCAGGCCCATTGCAGTGGGCAACACCCTTCGGTGCCTAGTCGCCAAGGCTGCAGTACGAATGGTGAGTCAAGAGGCTGCCTCAATTTTGAAACAAACTCAGCTTGGTTTTGGTGTTCAACAAGGCTGTGAAGCAGCTGCCCATGCAGCACGAGTATACATCAACATGTCCAATGAAAAAGCCTTGATCAAATTGGACTTTGCCAATGCTTTCAACTCAGTCAGAAGGGATGCTGCTCTCCAAGCAGTTTCTAGACACTTCCCTTCCCTCTATCCCTTCATAGAATCGTGTTATAGTGTGGCTTCTAAACTATTGTTTGGGGACCATGAAATTGACTCGTGTGAGGGTGTGCAACAGGGGGACCCTCTCGCCCCCTTTCTATTCTGTCTGGTCATCAAAGAGGTCACAGAAGCACTCTCGAGTGAGCTCAATATCTGGTTATTGGATGATGGTACCCTAGGTGGCACTACAGAATCTCTTCTAGAGGACATCAGGAAAATTAAAGACATGGGAGAGAGCCTGGCCCTATCTTTAAACCCCACCAAATGTGAAATAGTTTCTACCAATCGACAGATGATCCAGAACATTAGTACTGTTTTACCAGGGGCACAAGCCATTGATCTAGCCAACAGCACTCTCCTTGGTGTTCCTTTTGGGACCAATGCCATCGATCTGGTCCTAGAAAAAATCTCAGGACGATGGAAGGCAGGATGAAAGACATCGATACACATGATGTCTTCTACCTACTCACCAGGTGCCTGTTAATCCCAAAACTTACCTACTTCCTAAGATTCTACCCAGCCTTCAGCAGTCCAAAACTCAAGGAATATGACTCCTCAAGACCATGATAGAGAGTGTATTGAATCTTTCCCTCGAAGATAGACAGTGGTTGCAAGCCTCACTTCCAGTCAAGCTTGGGGGGCTGGGAGTACGCAAATCCTCCCAGATTACCCTACCAGCTTTCCTATCCTCTTCCATAGCATCAAATGAGTTAATAAAACAAGTTCATCTGGACAACCTCAGTGATTCAGCAGGAATACAGGACCCTAGCTATGCCAGTGCCATCACTGAATGGGAGAGACTTGTTGCTCCAGCACCAAGACCTAGTGCAGAACTGGCCTACAAACAGTCAAGCTGAAATGGCCTCATCACTGAAAAGATTCTTGCCAACATGCTTAAGGCTGTAACATCAAACAGGGAGACTGCCTGTCTCCTAGCTGTGAGTGCACATCACTCGGGGGACTTCAAACAGTTCCCATTTTGGCAATGGGAACACACCTCGACCCTAAGACCCTCCGTATTGTAGTGGCTCTGTGCCTTGCTGCCTCAATTCACATGGAATATACGTGTATTTGCGGCGATGCGCAGGCTGACTAATATGGTCTACATGGTCTAAACTGTTCCAAAACCAAGGGCTGGCATGCAAGACACAATGAAGTCAACGACATCATAAAGATAACCCTTGCTACAGCTGGATGCCCAGCCGAGAGAGAGAGCCCCGACCACTAGCAGCCAACGATACCCACAACCCAGCAAACCGCCCTGACGGGATCACCATCTATCCTTGGAAGAATGGCAAGCTCTTAGCATGGGACTATACCTGTGTGTCGACACTAGCAGACACCTACATCCATCACAGTGTCGGGCGACAGAGAGCAGCTGCTGACAACAGGGAGGAGTACAATAAGCCAACAGTATCAATTTGTCTCAGTGGGATCAGAGACCTTGGGATCATGGGGAAAAAATACAACACGTTTCCTTAAAGAACTGGGTTCCAGACTCATCGACACCACCAGGGACCAAAGGGCAGCCACTTTCATGTTCCAACGCCTCAGCGTGGCCATCCAGAGGGAAAATACATGCTGCATACTGGGTTCGCGTCTGGCTTCGGAGGAGCTGGAGGAGATTCATAATCTTTAATATATTGTACCAATGTATTCATGTTTGTGTTTTCTGTCAATGTATTCTGTCTATTAATAAAGCACTCATATAATATATATAGAGGGTGGTAGGAGAAGAAAATATTCAAACAGCTCCGGGGAGAACCTCGAGTTTTCCCTGAGGTACGTTAATTGTCTTCTCTGAGGATGAGGGTCCCCAGTAAAGTTCTAGAGGTGGTACCTCCCTATATATTTAAATATATATATATATATATATATATATAATACCAAGAACGAGTGCTATTTAATCAATAACAACACTGCGACTAGCCGAGGACTCAGCTAGTCGCAGTGTTAATGATTAAATACCACTCGTTTGTGGTTACAATAATATATATACTGCTTGTAGAGGCTAGTACACCAAACGGGGAGTAGAATGAAATTAGCTCTTGCGGCACCACACCTAGCTCTGCTGGGTGCGTGATCTTTGAAGGATTGGGTGTCCCTGTGGGATAGAGCATCATGTGATTTTCGCTTACCATGAGGCGGGCCAAAACGACATGGGTTCGAGTCCTCGGCTAGTTGCAGAGTTCTTATTGATATATATATATATATATATATATATATATATATATATATATATATATATATATATATATATATATATATATTATATGCCTGCACATAACGCGTTTACAGAAACTTGTGGTTTTCGTGAAGGTGATTGATGTAGAGTGAATAATAGCTAGAACTGAGTATACTACAAACTCTAATCACACAATAGAACGGAAAAGTAGTGTGAGGGACTTGGGAGAGGTAATGTCAGAGGATCTCACCTTCAAGGATCACAACAGTATCACTATCGCAGCTGCAAGGAAAATGATAGGGCGATAATGAGAACCTTCAAAACAAGGGATGCCAAGCCAATGATGATCCTTTTAAAATCACTTGTTCTCACTAAGGTGGAATACTGCTGTACACTAACAGCTCCATTCAAGGCTGGTGAAATCACAGATCTAGAGTATGTTCGGAGAATTTTTACTGCAGATATAAATTCTGTCAAACATCTTAATTACTGGGAACGCTTGGAAGCACTTGATCTGTATTCACTTGAGCGCAGGTGAGAGAGAGACATCATAATCTACACCTGGAAAATCCTAGAGGGCCTGGTCCCTAATCTGCACACAGAAATCACTCCCTACGAAAGCAAAAGACTGGACAGACTGTGCAACATACTCCCCATGACAATTGTGTTGTTATATTTGATGACAACACATTTGCCATCAAAGATTTGTTGAGTTATATCATGAATTAAGGAAAGATCCTGGACTTCACCTTACGAAACAAAGCAAATGCGATAGTAATTATGGGCAAGGTAGATTATAGTGGAAAAATGAACATGTTATTAGAAGATGGGGAAACTTGGGTGCCCCTTAAGCACCTACACCTTATGCCTCCGCCACTTCTGTCGAAATTCATCGTCTTTTCATCTTTGACCTTAAACAGCTAATACTCAAAACAGTAACGATACTTACAATGTAAGTCACTGATGCTGGTAATTTTTGTTTTACTAATATTAGGGAAAATGCATGTTACGGCTACACTAATTAGCACGACTAGATTAGAATAGAAACTATGTTTATCTAACACATGTCACACTAATAGTGTTTGTAGTCATACTTGACACTGTGGAAAAAAAAACTTATGATCAATCTAGGTAGAATGGTTTAGTGTTTTAACTTTTAACCTGTTTAAGTCTTCAGTATTTTGAGTTTAAGACATTCTTAAGTCTTTGGTAGGTTTGGCTCTTCAGTATTTTTAAATCTTCCATATTTTTAATTTTCAATGCTGGTTTTGCGCATTTTGTAATAATAATAATAATGTATTATTATTACTATTATTGTCAGTTGGTATGGACGAATTCTAGTTGGTTTGCACACTTCTATATTGTTCCCATAGTTTGTCTTTCCCCGTTGCCTTCCTGCAGCTTTCATGAAAAAAAACTGTGAATGGTTTAAGCAAAAATTGAGGGCTTCAGTTAATGTGATGTTAGTGTGTTTGGTATGTGGAGAGGTTACTGGTAAAGGATATTAAAGAAGGTCTAGTGTAGGAGTGCTCCACTTTACTCAGGGTTTGTATCTCTGCTATGACAAGCTCTCTACACATATTTCAAGTTCTTGTTGTTTTATTCATGGTCTCATGTTATTCTCTGGCCACTGTGGAATTCAATTAAGCGTTGCATTCCTCCTTTTATTTCTCATGTCGTACTACAGTGGTATAGTACCTGTCTTGATGACACTCACAGTACTGCAATAGGCTGGTATTTGTCTTGTTGTCACTGTCTTTGGTCTGGTATTTGTCTTGCTGTTACAGGTCTAGTATCTGTCTTGCTGTTACAGGTCTGGTATCTGTCTTGCTGTTACAGGTCTGGTATCTGTCTTGCTGTTACTGGTCTGGTATCTGTCTTGCTGTTACAGGTCTGATATCTGTCTTGCTGTTACTGGTCTCGTATCTGTCTTGCTGTTACAGGTCTGATATCTGTCTTGCTGTTACTGGTCTGGTATTTGTCTTGTTGTTACTGGTCTGGTATTTGTCTTGTTTCTACTGGTCTGGTAACTGTCTTGCTGCTATTGGTTTGGTATTTGTCTTGCTGCTACTGGTCTGGTATCTGTCTTGCTGTTACTGGTCTGGTATCTGTCTTGCTGCTACTGGTCTGGTATCTGTCTTGCTGTTACTGGTCTGGTATTTGTCTTGCTGCTACTGGTCTGGTATTTGTCTTGCTGCTACTGGTCTGGTATCTGTCTTGCTGTTACTGGTCTGGTATTTGTCTTGCTGCTACTGGTCTGGTATTTGTCTTGCTGCTACTGGTCTGGTATCTGTCTTGCTGTTACTGGTCTGGTATTTGTCTTGCTGCTACTGGTCTGGTATTTGTCTTGCTGCTACTGGTCTGGTATCTGTCTTGCTGTTACTGGTCTGGTATTTGTCTTGCTGCTACTGGTCTGGTATTTGTTTGCTGCTACTGGTCTGGTATTTGTCTTGCTGCTTACTGGTCTGGTATCTTGTCTTGCTGTTACTGGTCTGGTATTTGTCTTGCTACTACTGGTCTGGTATTTGTCTTGCTGCTTACTGGTCTGGTATTTGTCTTGCTGTTACTGGTCTGGTATTTGTCTTGCTGTTACTGGTCTGGTATTTGTCTTGCTGTTACTGGTCTGGTAACTGTCTTGCTGTTACTGGTCTGGTAACTGTCTTGCTGTTACTGGTCTGGTAACTGTCTTGCTGTTACTGGTCTGGTAACTGTCTTGCTGTTACTGGTCTGGTAACTGTCTTGCTGTTACTGGTCTGGTAACTGTCTTGCTGCTATTGGTCTGGTACCTGTCATTGTAAGCACACAGGATAACTCCATAAGTCCAGCCACGTCTATCTTGATGCATGTAAAAATAAATAGTACAGAGTTCAACATAATTTTTTAATGCAGTTAAATATTTATATCAGCATTTAAGGTTTGAAGTCTATCAGAAAACATGCCTTAGTGCACGGAGACCAGTTTATTTCAAATATTGTCAAATTAAAGCACACAACCCAAAATCAGTGTAAAGCTTCATTAAGAAAAAAACATCAGTGCTGCAAGTTATTGCACAAAGGATTCCAACAATTCTAAGTATATTAAATTGGCAGATATGCTCCTACTCAAGTTAAACATAAAAAATACCATTCTTTTCATAACATAAATCAGCCATTGCAGATTGAAGCTGTTCAGAACATGCATAATTAAATTATTTTGCAGACAAAATACTGTACTATTAAAAAATATACCAAATTGGGTCCTACACACTGCATTAACAATCCCAATCTTCTTCTAAGTATAATACACCTGTGCTGAAAGTTTGAAGTCACGGAAACCAAATTCGGGGATAGCATATTTGCAAGAATTGGCTCAGTTTCCCCTTTAAAGCTTTTACATTTGTTTCGGCAATAGTATATGCTGGTAGAAGAGTGATGAGCCAGGGACCACGGAAGTTAATAATATTTTCTTATAGTATGTGCTGGTAGAAGAGTGATGAGCCAGGGACCATGGATGTTAATAATCTTTTCTTATAGTATGTGCTGGTAGAAGAGTGATGAGCCAGGGACCACGGATGTTAATAATCTTTTCGTATAGTATGTGCTGGTAGAAGAGTGATGAGCCAGGGACCATGGATGTTAATAATCTTTTCTTATAGTATGTGCTGGTAGAAGAGTGATGAGCCAGGGACCATGGATGTTAATAATCTTTTCTTATAGTATATGCTGGTAGAAGGATGAGCAGACCAGATGTATAATTTTATAGTATTGCTGGTAGAAGAGTGATGAGCCAGCCTGGATGTTAATAATCTTTTCGTATAGTATGTGCTGGTAGAAGAGTGATGAGCCAGGGACCATGGATGTTAATAATCTTTTCTTATAGTATGTGCTGGTAGAAGAGTGATGAGCCAGGGACCATGGATGTTAATAGTCTTTTCTTATAGTATGTGCTGGTAGAAGAGTGATGAGCCAGGGACCATGGATGTTAATAATCTTTTCTTATAGTATTGCTGGTAGAAGAGTGATGAGCCAGGGACCATGGATGTTAATAATCTTTTCTTATAGTATATGCTGGTAGAAGAGTGATGAGCCAGGGACCATGGATGTTAATAGTCTTTTCTTATAGTATGTGCTGGTAGAAGAGTGATGAGCCAGGGACCACGGAAGTTAATAGTCTTTTCTTATAGTATATGCTGTAGAAGAGTGATGAGCAAGGGACCATGGAGTTAATAATCTTTCTTATAGTATATGCTTGATAGACATGGATGAATATTTTCAAGTGTGCTGAAAGTTTACATAATTCTTTTCTTATAGTATATGCTGGTAGAAGAGTGATGAGCCAGGGACCATGGAGTTAATATCTTTTCTTATAGTATGTGCTGGTAGAAGAGTGATGAGCCAGGGACCACGGAAGTTAATAGTCTTTCTTATAGTATATGCTGGTAGAAGAGTGATGAGCCAGGGACCACGGAAGTTAATAGTCTTTCTTATAGTTGTGCTGGTAGAAGAGTGATGAGCCAGGGACCAGGAAGTATAGTCTTTCTTATAGTATATGCTGGTAGAAGAGGATAGCAGGACCCCGGAAGTTATAGTCTTTCTTATATATGTGCTGTAGAAGAGTGATGAGCCAGGGACCACGGAAGTTAATAGTCTTTTCTTATAGTATATGCTGGTAGAAGAGTGATGAGCCAGGACCACGGAAGTTAATAGTCTTTTCTTATAGTATTGCTGGTAGAAGAGTGATGAGCCAGGGACCACGGAAGTTAATAGTCTTTTCTTATAGTATGTGCTGGTAGAAGAGTGATGAGCCAGGGACCACGGAAGTTAATAGTCTTTTCTTATAGTATATGCTGGTAGAAGAGTGATGAGCCAGGGACCACGGAAGTTAATAGTCTTTTCTTATAGTATATGCTGGTAGAAGAGTGATGAGCCAGGGACCATGGATGTTAATAATATTTTCTTATAGTATGTGCTGGTAGAAGAGTGATGAGCCAGGGACCACGGAAGTTAATAGTCTTTTCTTATAGTATATGCTGGTAGAAGAGTGATGAGCCAGGGACCACGGAAGTTAATAGTCTTTTCTTATAGTATGTGCTGGTAGAAGAGTGATGAGCCAGGGACCACGGAAGTTAATAGTCTTTTCTTATAGTATATGCTGGTAGAAGAGTGATGAGCCAGGGACCACGGAAGTTAATAGTCTTTTCTTATAGTATGTGCTGGTAGAAGAGTGATGAGCCAGGGTCCATGGATGTTAATAGTCTTTTCTTATAGTATGTGCTGGTAGAAGAGTGATGAGCCAGGGACCACGGAAGTTAATAGTCTTTTCTTATAGTATATGCTGGTAGAAGAGTTGATGAGCCAGGGACCACGGAAGTTAATAGTCTTTTCTTATAGTATATGCTGGTAGAAGAGTTGATGAGCCAGGGACCATGGATGTTAATACAGTCTTCTTTCATTGTGCCTTTGACACATCTACTTTTCATTGGGTTTATACTACACTTCCTCCTGTATCACTAACATAAGTTAGGGTTGTGTGTCGAGTTGATGATATAATCTTGCATTTTCCTGGTTTTGTTGCATTTAGCTTATTGCGTTCTATAAAAAAAATAATCTGACATTATTATTCCTGGATTTTAATGTGTTACTTTCGTTCTAGTGAGATGATCTGCCAGTGTTTTGTATCCTAAGATCATTTTGAGTTCTTCGTTTTATCCTTATTGAAACAGCTGGAATTTGTCTTTGTTGACTATCATTTTGTTTTCCTTTGACCATTGGAGGACAGTTGTGAGTGACCAATGTCTCTCAGCCCTGCATTTTGTTTAAGACATTGCAAGACATCTTGGTGATACATTAGACATATGTTCAACACTTGGGTATTTTTAGTGCAGAAACGTTTCGCCACACAGTGGCTTCATTAGTCCAGTACAAAGAAGAATGGTGAAGATCAGGAGTTTTAGGTAATCACTCCCTCAGTCTAGAGTCTGTGTAATCGATCCATCAATCTTGATTAATGGACTGATTACATCGACTCCAGGCTAAAGGACCGATTACCCCAAACTTCTTATTATCATCACCATCACCATTTTCCTTTGTAATGGACTGATGAAGACACTATGTGGCGAAACGATTCTGCAATAAAAATACCCAAGTGTTGCACATGTGTCTTAATTTATCAACTTATGTGTTGTGTAAACCATTTATGTACAAGACATGAAGGTAATAGAACACAGTTTATGGTATTACATTGGGATGACGTTTCATACAACAGCAACTTGATCAGTTCTTCTTTATAAAATACCCTAAACTGCATATTGTGTTTCTTAATATATTGTTTGTATATTCTGTTATTAATATACCGTGCGACACTGGCACCTGGAACTAAGTCACTCTGACTTTGTTGGGTTATCCTGGGTTCTCTACACACATGCTGCTGTGTATGATAATCTATGTAACTGTATTTGTGTATACCTGAATAAACTTAGTATTATGTAAAGCCCCAGTGAACGTGGACATTGCATCAAGGTCTGGATTCTGAATGTTGAGTGTGATTTACTTTCCTGTAATAAAGCACTTTGCTTATGCAGTACTGCTGAATACATGTAAATATTTATTGCGCTTTCTTTCTACGATTCACGTCTTTAACGTAGATAATAGTAAATGTGCTCCTCTTTATCCCCATGTGGTCTTTATCTCCATGTGATCCTCATTATTTTCATGTGATCTTCATTATCTTCTTGGATCTCCTACAGGCATTAAATTAGTTCATTGAAATCTAAATTATAGGAACTGCTTAAGTCTTGAACATGTCTATTGGTAAGTAGGAGAGAGAGATACATGATAATCGAGTACCTAGGAAAGTACTTGAGGCCTGGTCCAAATCTGCACACTGCCATAACAGTCATGTACTCGAGTAAAGGATACTGGGAGAAGTGTTAAGATAAACCCAGGAGGGCAGGGGTGTCGGTGGCTGAACCAGGCACTCGATTAGATCGGGGTCCCAGACTATTCACATCTACCAGAAGATACCAAACACGCGTTGGTCAGGTAGACTTCAAGAGGAAACTGACAGTGCACTCTTACACCAGGTCTAGTCAACCAGGCTGGATGGAAGTGTGGACAGCGGGCCTCCGAACATGTGTTGACCAGAGCACTCGTGAGCCTGGCCCATGGCTCGGGCCGAATGTTGCATCCTCCGAATCTTCAAAGGTATATCAAAGGTATATCAAAGGGTTACTGAGTCCCCCTGCACGTGACAACGCATTTAAACGTTTAGTTTCTAATTTTGTTTGTACATTATAAAAAACGTGATACATTTAAGATATTAAAGTTTGTGCTATTGTGATAAGTATATAGAGAAGAGAGGAGTGTCCCGTAGCTCGGTCGCTAGCGCACTCACCTCACACATTGAGGTCCGGAGTTCGAATCCCCGTACGGACGTGTTTACATAAGACACCTGCTGACCATGTTCACCCATCAGTTTAAAATGGGAACCTGGGTGTAAGTCGACTGGTGTTTACCTGGAGTTTACCTGGAGAGGGTTTCGGGGGTCAACGCCCCAGCGGCTCGGTCTGAGACCAGGCCTCGTGGTGGATCAGGGTCTGATCAACCAGGCTGTTACTGTTGGCCGCACGCAAACTGACGTACAAACCACAGCCCGATTGGTCAGGTACTGACTTTAGGTGCCTGTCCAGTGCCTTCTTGAAGAAGCAGCGAACAGTTGGGGACTATTGGTAACCCGCCTATGAAATGCTGGGACTGACATTGAACAGTCTTTGGGTCAATCCCGATCACTCTATTGTGTTGTCTTCATCAGTGTGCTACTATGTTCCTCAGTGATGTGCGCCCTGCTTTTCATTGGGGAAATGTTGCATCTCCTGCCGAGTCTTTTGCTTTCATAGGGAGTTATTTTCGTGTGCAAGTTTGGTACTAATCCCTCTAGGATTTTCGTGTATATCTCTCGCCTGCGCTCCAGGGAATACAGATCAAGGACCTTCAACCGTTCCCAATAATTTAGGTGCCTTATCGTACTTATGTGCGCTGTGAAAGTTCTTTGTGCACTCTGCAGGTCAGCAATGTCGCCAGCCTTGAAAGGGGCCGTTAGTGTACAGCAGTATTCCAGCCTAGAGAGAACAAGCGATTTGAAGAGAATCATCATGGGCTTGGCGTCCCTAGTTTTGAAGGTTCTCATTATCCATCCTATCATTTTCCTAGCAGATGCGGCAGATACATTGTTGTGGTCTTTGAAGGCGAGATGTGGGTAGCGTCCTGGGACAAAAGTGACCTAATTTGCGGGAAATGCTCTGCATAACAAGCGGGTTTCTATATAGTAGTACTTCATTGATGTCAGCTATGTCTGCATACATTGTACGGTGACTAACTCTTATACCGAGAGTGGTGGGGTGGTGATTGTAGGGGATATATTGTGTAAGGGGTTGGTAGTCTTCCCATCCCTTCCTTGCGCGCCTGAAGTCGTGCGTAGTGCAGCACCTGAGGTGGGGGAGGGAGAGGAAGGGGCAAGCGAAGGGGGTGAGGAGGCAGAGAGAGGATGAGAGAAAGAGAGAAGAAAGGGTGCTCTTTCCTTGATGCGTAGATTAGTTTTCCCCGGTGTTCTCACCTAATTGTGGTTGCAGGGGTCGATTCATAGCTCCTGGTCCCGTGTGTGTGTGTGTTTGTGTGTGAACATAGTTGTGATTGTGGGGGTGGATTCTCGACTCCTGATCCCGCTTCTTTACATACGATGGACTTAACTGTTTTCGTACCGCGTGAATCGTGTCTCAGTTGTCAATAAAATAGTGTTTAGAGTCAGTTTGGCTTCACAGTGAAGAACCTGTTTCTCGAGACTGCAATAACATCTTCCGTTGGGCCTCAGACAACAGTATGATGTTTAGTGAAGACAAGTTTCAGTTGCTCCGTCATGGAAGACTGGGGAAAACAGAAAAGGGCATAAGACGAACTCAAATCATTCCATAGAGCGAAAGTTCCATATATGAGACTTAGGAGTGCCGACGTTAAAGGATCTCACATTCAAAAATCACAACAATGTTCATACCATTCAAAATTGTTGATGCTGAATCATTGATGATAGTGTTCAACTCACTTGTTCTCTCTTGGCTGCAGTGTTGTTGTATACTATCAGTCGTCTTCAGTGCAAGAAACATTATACAACTACCTTTACCTTTGATATACTTTTGATGAGTTCCGAGTTTTTCTACTGAAGCCCGGCCATGGGCCAGGCTCGTCTGGTACTTGCCTGGTCATCTGGGCTATTGCTGTTGGAGGCCTACTGCCCCACAGCCTGGTTGATCTAACACCTGATGAAGATACTTGTCCAGTTTCTTCCTGAAGACTTCTACACTTGTCCCAGCAGTGTTTCTGATATCTGGGACCACGAATGTTGATACAGTTTTTCCTTACAGTGCTCACCGCACCCCTGCTTTTCACTGGATTTATCATGCACTCCCATATCTATCGCTCCAGTATGTTATGACAGTGTGCAGATTTGAGACAAGGCCTTCAAGTACCTTCCAGGTATATGGTATCATGCATCTCTCCTCCGTTCCATTAAGTACATATTAAAGACTTTAAGGTGTTCCAGTAATTTAAATGTCTTATTGCATCTGTGTGGGCAGTAAACGATCTCTGTATTTGTTCCAGCTCTGATATTCTCCTGCCTTGAACGGGGCTGTCAACACAGCAATATTCTAAATGAGGGAGCACTAGCGATTTAAAAAGTGTCAATATTGGCATTATTTTCCTTGTTTTGAAGGTTCTCATTACCCACCCCTATCATCCATCCTCCTGGCTGCCATAACCTTTGTTTTATTATGTTCTTTAAAAGAAAGGTCAGCTGCATAATTATTCCCAAGTCTTTCACGTGTTCCTATCGTTCTATTTGACGATCCTCTTTGAGTTTTGTATACAGTGTTCCTTTTGAGTTCTTCATTCTTTCCATACCTAAGCAGCTGGAACTTATCACCATTGAACGTCATGTTGTTCTCTAGAAAACATATAAGGAACTTTCATTGCTTGTATGCATTGTCAAACAATAGGGAATGCTTGAAGTCCCTTGAACTGTATTCTTGGAACGTAGGCTAGAGAGACGCATCATAATTTTTCACCTGGAAAAATCTTGGAGGACTTGGTTCTATACCCACACACCAAAATCACACCGTGTGAAAGCAAGAGACTTAGCGGTACTTTGCACAGTGTGCCAGTAAAAAGTAGGAGCGCGATTAGAACACCAAGAGAGAACTTCATAAGCGTCAGAGGTCCTCTTCTATTCAGTGCCTTCCCTTCGTGTATTAGGGAAACTACCAGCAAACTTCTGTCTGTTTTCAGGAAACTTGATACGTTCCTCTAATAATTTCGTGATCAGCCGGGCTGTGGAGTATACCTGGAGAGAGTTCCAGGGTTCAACGCCCCTGCGGCCGGTCTGTGACCAGGCCTCATGTGACCAGGCCTCATGCTTGCGGCCAACACCAACAGCGTGGTCGATCAGACCAGTTCCCATGCCTGATATAAACAAAGAAATAATTATAGCAAAGCATCATCTTTTATAGACGATACTAGAATTTGCATGCGTGGCATCCCTGGAGGACAGCGATCACGCTGCTCGAAATTATATGTTCAGCGAGGACAACATTCAGACAGTACTCTGGTGCGCTAACACAAACAAAGAAGTGTAAACTGAAATGGAGTGTAAACCTGGAATCACTAGATAGAGCGGAAGAGGAATTTGTCTCAGGAGTAGTACGTCAATATTAAATTCCAGGATTCCAGTGCTATCATAACTGCAACGAAATTGATTGGCTGGATAACTAGAACCTTTGAAACAGGAGATACTAATCCAGTGCTGATACTGCGTAAGGTACATGCGCTTTTTAGCGTGAAATAGTGTTGTTCACTAACAGCCCCTTTTAAGGCAGGCAAAATCACGGAACTGGAGAATGTACAAAGAACCTTCACTGCTTTTATAAATTCATTCAAGCACCTAAATTATTAGGAGCGCCTTAAGTTTTGTTTTGCGAGAAAGATACATCATAATTTACACCTGAAAAATCTCGAGTTATTATCCCAGATCTGCACTCCGAAATTACTCCCTACGAGAACAAGAGGCTCGCAAACTATGCAAATTCCATCCAGTGAAAAGCAGAGCTATAGTGAGTACACTAAGAGACAACTCATTACTTACAAAGACTAAACTTTTCACATCGTAATTACTAACAGATTCTTAGTTGTCTCCAAGGGGTAACTAAATAAGTTTCTGATCACTCTGCCTTTGGTGCCCACGATGAACTGAATGCAGTTATCATCAACAGCCTGGTTGATCAGGCCTTCAACCCGGTCTGGTCTGGGACTGGACCTCGGGAGCGAGACCCTGGAATAGTTTTCAGGTAACCTGGAAAATTCTGGAGGCATTTGTCCCCAGGTCACACCAGAATTACACCCTACGAGAGTAAGATGCATGGTAGACACTGCAAAATATCTCCCATGAAAAACATGAGTGCAACGAGTACACTAATTGATAACTCAGTAGCTGTATAGCGCCCAAGACTTTTTTTAATTCCCTAATTAATATAATTATAATGAGAATTACCAAGAGTCTCCCTAGATGTCGTCATTGACGAGGAAGCTCGGTAAGTTCGTCAGTACTTGATGCACTGGGCTGTAGTGTGTACATTAGTTGGACTGTGTACTGCTAGCAACAAGGGCCTGATTGATCAGTCCATCAACCAGGTCAGGTCTGGGGCCCTCGGAATCGGCTGCAGATAACTTACATGTTGACTTTTTCCTCCTTGATCGTTCCATTTCTTACCATCCTCAGGCTGAGTAGGATCTCAGCTGAGAGTGATCCTCAGCGTAGTAGTGGATCTCAGGCTGTAGTAGTGGATCCTCAGGCCGTAGTAGTGGATCCTCAGGCTGTAGTAGTGGATCCTCAGGCTGTAGTAGTGGATCCTCAGGCTGTAGTAGTGGATCCTCAGGCTGTAGTAGTGGATCCTCAGGCTGTAGTAGTGGATCCTCAGGCTGTAGTAGTGGATCCTCAGGCTGTAGTAGTGGATCCTCAGGCTGTAGTAGTGGATCCTCAGGCTGTAGTAGTGGTATTTCATAACGTCCTGGTTGGATCATCTGCTCCTCAACGTTCTTAATATGTACTCGCTGGAGCAGAGGAGGGATGCATGTTAATATATTCGTGAAAAGTACTTAAGGGTCTAGTCCAAAATCTGCACATTGCCATAACATACTGGAGTGGAAGGTATGGGAGAAAGTGTATAATAAACCTAGTGAAAAGCAGGGCCGCCGTGGACACAGGAGAACCCTATAACAACATCCTTGGTCCCAGACTATTTAACATCTAAGAAGATATAAAAAATACTACTGGAACAAGTGTAGAGGTCTTTAAGAGGAAATTGGACAAGTATCTCCACCAAGTGTCGGATCAACTAGGCTCTGGTGAATATGTGGGACAGGGAACAGCCAGCAGCAACAATCTGGTTGACCAGGCAAGCACCAGACAAGCCTGGCCCTGGGCCGGGCTTCAGGAAAAGTTGAAATCTCCAAACTCATCAAAGGTATAACCAGCGACTCACTATCCACATAAAAACTCTTTAGTGCATTAAGTAACCTGCCACTTATTTCCATACATTTGCAACATCTGCCACATTACTACCCTGTCCACTCTATCATATGCTTTTCTAAATCCATAATTGCAATGAAAAGTTCTTAACGTTATCTGATTATTGTTCACTTATATGTTCACCTTCACTGTGGCTACCACTAAATAATTGTCTAATATATGTCACCTTTCTGAAAGCATGCACGTCTACAAGTCTACCCATCATCCTTTTATTTACTAATGCATAGTCTAACAAACTGCTGTCATTACGCCCTACATCGTATCTCATGTACTTAAACTCTTTTTTCTTCAAATGCTTATTACTTATTACCAACCTTTTTCTGTACATATTTCAATTAAAGCCCCCATAATCATTTACACTTGGTACTCTAAACTTACCTACTTCGCCAGTTTCTCCCACTTTAGCATTTAGGTCCCCACAAAGTTCATGGACCAGCACAACCAACAGAACCCGAACCAGCATGGCTTTGAGCGGGACGATCATGCCTGTCACAGCTGCTGAACCATTATGACAGAATTACGGAGGCATTGGAAGACGACCAAAACGCAGATGTGATTTACACAGATTTTGCAAAGGCGTTTGACAAATGCGATCATGGAGTGATAGCGCCCAAAATGAGGGCCATGGGCATTACGGGGAAGGTAGGCAGATGGATTTTCGAGTTCCTAACACACAGAACACAAAAAAGTAGTAGTGAACAGGGCAAGATCCAGCATCACCGAGGGCAGAAACTCAGTGCACTGTCCTGGCACCTATGTTGTTTCTCATCCTCATAACAGACATAGTTAAAAATACCCATCACACTTTTGTTTCATCATTTGCAGATAACACTAAAATAAGCATGAAAGTCACTACGGTAGAGACACTGAAAAATTACAGGAAGACATAAGCAGAGTTTTCCAGTGGGCAGTGGAGAACATAACGTTCATTGGTGATAAGTTTCAGCTGCTTAGGTATGGAAAGAATGAAGAACTCAAAAGGAACACTATATACAAAACTCAAGAGGGTCACCAAATAGAACGAAAGGAACACGTAAAGGACTTGGGAATAATTATGTCAGCTGACCTTTCTTTTAAAGACCATAACAAGACAAAGATCACAACATCCAGGAAGATGACGGGGTGGGTACTGAGAACTTTCAAAACAAGGAAATAATGCCGATGGTGACACTCTTCAAATCGCTAGTGCTCACTCATGGAGCTGACGGCCCCGTTCAAAGCAGGAGAAATATCAAGCTGGAACAAATACAGAGATCGTTTACGGCTCACATTGAGCCAGTGAAACATCTAAATTATTGGGAACGCCTTCAAGTCTTGAACATGTACTCATTGGAGCGGAGGAGAGAGAGATACATGATAATATATACCTGGAAAGTACTCGAGGGCCTGTCCCAAATCTGCACACTGCCATAACAACATACTGGAGTGAGAGATATGGGAGAAGTGTAAAATAAACCCAGTGAGGAGCAGGGGTGCGGTAGGGACAATCGGGAGCACTGTATTAACATCCGGGGTCCCAGACTATTCAACATCTTACCAGAAGATATCCGAAACATCGCTGGAACCAGTGTAGAAGCCTTCAAGAGGAAACTGGACAAGTATCTTCACCAGGTGCCAGATCAACCAGGCTGTGATGATATGTGGGGCAGCGGGCCTCCAGCAGTAACAGCCTGGTTGACCAGGCAAGCACCAGACGAGCCTGTCTCAGAGAGTAGAGAAATTCTCGAAGCTCGAAAACTCGAAACTCCCTAAAACAACACACACCACACACACACCACACACACACACACACACACACACACACACACACACACCTCCTCCTCCTCCTCCCCCCCTCTCTCCCCTCTCTCTCTCTCTCTCTCTCCTCTCTCTCTCCCCTCTCTCTTCCCTCTTTCCCAGTCTCCTTTACCCCTTCTCTTATCTCTACCCTTTCTGTCCCCAAACTCACCTTATTAATTTATTTAATCTTTTCAGTGTACATTTGGGTCTAAAGGACAGTCTATTTACAACATTTCGTGGGTAAATTCGTGGTAATGCACTAAGACTAAAGATATCCTCCCATTTCCATCTATGTTAACACTTATGGCCGATGACGCAGAGCGAATGATTCATATGGATTGTGGAAGGTGAAAAATACTTGCTTTATGGTGGGAGTGAATTAGTTACGACAGTAGCAAGTTAATTATAGTGTAAATTTAATGTTAAAAGGGGAATATGTTTAAAGGTCTGGCAAGGCAAATGGTTCTGGTGTTTTGTAAATAAAATCAAGCAAACAAATCCTCCCTCGGTGTTTTCTTAACATACTGGCATGTGAAGTCTCTATCACCTTAGTCTTCCATGTGTGCGGGCCTCCGTGTGGCTCCCAGTTTTTTTTCCTTGTATCTAAAGTTTTCCATAATTAGTTTTAGGTAGGCTATGTAAGATCTGTCTCTACCCCATCCTTGATGGAGATTTGTCATTTCGTGTTGTCATACACCTATATCGGTCTCGTATATTTTGATGGTGGGTTATAGACCCTGATAGTATCTTGGATCTTCCAGTCGTAATTGGTCCTCTATTGAAGGTTCTGGTCCCGCCCAATTCCTGGAAGCTCCATGTATTCATGAACCACAGCGATACTCCTTGAACTCATCTCTTTCCTCATTCCTTTCTCGTTACACGGGACTATGCTGGGACCTGGCATTTGTTATTCTTCCTGTTATTTTTATCTAAATTTGGTGATACCTTTCGTATTAATTCTTTTAGTTTACCACTTTTGTTGATATTCCATTTGCATGTATTTGCTATACATAGATTTAGTTTTCGCTGTGTTTTCTTAAGACGTCTCGGTGGGAGGGGGGATAACAAGTGAATGTTCTTGCTCATGTGAAAAATGCACTTATCAAGTTGTGATTTAGGGCTCCTGGGTTCGACTTTAAATTGCTCACGATCAGTCATGGTTTATGGGTCCTACATTCTTATAAGTGTGTTGGGATAATAGGAAACCACTTTAGAGAGATGGACACATTTCAGCGTGAGGAATATAACGAACAGTTTAGTTTGAAGGGTGGAAGCCTTGTTGATGCTCAAGGTTCTATATGGTAGCCATTATTCTGTATGACAACACCACTACTAGATGAAGCCAGTGAATTGGTGAACAGAGCCCTCAGCTCTGTTAGAAGAGTGCTGTATGATTAAGACGTCAATAAAACATAATGCATTATGCATAACATGAAGACGAAGTACTCATTGTGATCTTACAATGTACTTTGGGAAAAAACGAAGGATAGTAATTTCGAAGGAGATAATTTCCCGTGGTGCAGGAAAGTGTCGCTGTTGACTTACTCGACATAACTCGTATATCTGATTCATTTAGACGTCACTTTCAGTTTTGGTGGTCTGTTTGGAGGAGTGTTCACCTATGGTCAAGAAAATTTGGCGAGTGTCTGTGCAAGAGTTTGAATATGTTTGTCAGAGAATTATAAAAAAACAATAAGAGGGCCATTTCTCTCTGGGACTTGATTTCCAAGGCTTGGTATATCAGGTTCTTTACGCATTTTTAATATCTTAGTCGTACATAAACCTCTTAGGATGATTCTCATCGCTTATGCAGTTTTTGATCCCTCCAGCTTTGTGTGTGCTACAAGAGCAAGCAGGGGTGCGGCATAGTCACCTAGTGACTTGATGTCACTATGTGCTACAAGAGCAAGCAGGGGTGCGGCATAGTCACCTAGTGACTTGATGTCACTATGTGCTACAAGAGCAAGCAGGGGTGCGGCATAGTCACCTAGTGACTTGATGTCACC
Source organism: Cherax destructor (assembly GCA_009830355.1). Lineage (NCBI taxonomy): Eukaryota > Metazoa > Arthropoda > Malacostraca > Decapoda > Parastacidae > Cherax > Cherax destructor. The sequence continues at coordinate 10,143 of WNWK01020783.1, read as the reverse complement.
AAAATACACAATTCTCACTATTCTTACATTGAACACTTTAAGTGGAGTAAAATCCTGCCTCATCTCTAAATGCTCTCGGCCTTTCTATTAGCGACTAAGTATTACAACAAGAAGTTCAAATGTAAAATATGTGTATGAGGAGCCGAGGCCCATCATCATGCAACTGGATCCTGTGAATTGCGCCGGGGTCGAGTGTGTTTGTTTTCTCGCCTGAGATGATCATGTTTGTGCTAAAGTACACCATTGATGGATCTGTATACTCTTTAAAGTTTACCAAACGCGTATACACCACCACGGTTATTTGTTTGTACTCAGCTATATTTTGTTGCAGGGGTCGATTCACAGCTCTTGACCCCGCTTCTTCGCTGGTCTCTGTTAGTTTCACTCCTGACTTTGAGAGCCTCTACCACTTCACTCTACCAGTCGCTCCATTATGACTTATGACTCATCTGAATTTTCAGCTTTTCAACTGGTACTGCATATTCCAATATGGTCTGAGAAACACCTGTAGTATCGTAAATGACTCCTTGCTTAAATTTCGAAAAGCTATTCTAAGATTTGCCAGACTCGCATTTGCTGCAGCAAATGCGCGACTGGTTGATATGCGCCCCACATAATATACTCGGTATGATACTCACCCCCCGATCCTTCTCCTTGAGTGAGGTTTGCAGCCCTTAACCCCCCTACTCCGAGCCTGTACTCCGTCTGCGGTCTTCTTTGCCCCTCCCCAAACTTCATAACTTTGTACTTGCTGGGGTAAACTCCAGGAGCCATTTGTTAGACCAGATCTGCAACCTGTCCAGATGCGTTTGTAGCTTTTCGTGGTTCACGTCGGCTTGTATTCTCATTAGTTTCAAGGCATATGCGATCAGAGATACCTCTGACTCTACTCCTTCCGTCATTGCATTCATGTATAGAAGAAACAGCACTGGGCCTAGTACTGATCTCTGGAACTCCGCTCGTCACATGCTTCCATTCCGACACTTATTAGTGGCACACAGTGTCTCTGTTCCCTCTCTCAGGACCCAGGGAGAGATGTTTGGTCCCACCCCTTTGAGGTATCTAGCTCACTTAGCAGCCCCTTCACCACCTCCTCGGTTGTATGTAGTATGTCGAGCACTTGATGGTGTACCCTTCCATCCCGGTTTGCTGGAGTCCTTTCTGTCTCCACTGAAAATACTTCCTTAAATATCGTGTTCAGCTCTTCACATACTTCTTTGTCGTTTCTAGTGATCTCCCTATGTGTGTGTGTGTGTACTCACCTAATTGTGGTTGCAGGGGTCGAGATTCAGCTCCTAGCCCCGCCTCTTCACTGGTCGCTACTAGGTCCCCTCTCTACCTGCTCCATAAGCTTTATCATACCTCGTCTTAAAACTATGTATGGTTCATGCCTCCACTACATCACATGCCAGACTATTCCACTTCCTAACAACTCTATGACTGAAGAAATACTTCTTAACATCCCTTTGACTCATCTGAATCTTCAACTTCCAATTGTGACCCCTTGTTTCTGTGTCCCCTCTCTGGACACCTTATCTATTCCTCTCAGTATTTTGTGTCGTTATCATGTATCCCCTAACCCTCCTGTCCTCCAGTGTCGTCAGGCCGATTTCTTTTAACCTTTTTTCGTAGAACATTTCCCTTAGCTCTGGAACTAGCCTTGTTGCAAACTTTTGCACTTTCTCTAATTTCTTGACGTGCTTGTCCAGGTGTGGGTTCCAAACTGGTGCTGCATACTCCAGTATGGGCCTGACATACACGGTGTACAGAGTCTTGAACGATTCCTTACTGAGGTATCGGAATGCTAATCTCAGGTTTTCCAGGCGCCCATATGCTACAGCAGTTATCTGGTTGATGTGTGCTTCCGGAGACGTGCTCGGTATTATACTCACCCCAATATCTTTCTCCTTAAGTGAGGTTTGCAGTCTTTGGCCGCCTAGCCTGTACTCTGTCTGCGGTCTTCTATGCCCTTCCCCGATCTTCATGACTACTTTGCATTTGGTGGGGTTAAATTCGAGGAGCCAGTTGCTGGACCACACGTCCAGCCTGTCCAGGTTTCTTTGTAGTCCTGCCTGATCCTCAGGAGATTTAATTCTTCTCATTAACCTCACATCATCTACAAACGGACACTTCTGAGTCTATTCCTTCCATCATGTCATTCACATATACCAAAAATAGCACTGGTCCTACGACTGACCCCTGTGATACCTCATCACGTACCATGACTCGTTGTTGCCTCCCTGTCAGGTATTCTCTGATCCATTGCAGTGCCCTTCCTGTTATACGTGCCTGATCTAGCTTCTGCACTAATCTCTTGTGAGGAACTGTGTCGAAGGCCTTCTTGCAATCGAAGAAAATGCAATCAACCCACCCCTCTCTCATGTCTTTTATTACCTTGTCGTAAAACTCCAGTAGGTTTTTGACAGAGGATTTGCCTTCCATGAATCCGTGCTGGTTGTCGTTTATAATCTTGTTCTGTTCCAGGTGCTCTACCACTCCTGATAATCTTCTCCATGACTTTGCATACTATACATGTCAGTGACACTGGTCAATAGTTTAGTGCCTCATTTCTGTCTCCTTTCTTAAAAATGGGGACTACATTTGCTGAATTCCATACCTCAGTTAGTTGCCCAGTTTCAAGGGATGTGTTGAAAATTGTGGTTAGTGGCACACACAGCGTCTCTGCTCCCTCTCTAAGGACCCATGGAGAGATGTCCGGTCCAACCGCCAACTTAGCAGCAGCTTCACCTCCTCGGTTGTGTGTATTTCATCCAACACTTGTTGGTATATCACTTGTTGGTGTCCCCCTCTGTTCTGTCTTCCCAGAGTCCTTTCTGTCTCCACTGTAAATACTTCCTTAAATCTCGTCGTTGAGCTCCCTCACATACTTCTTAGTTGTTTCTTGAGTCTCCCCACCTTCTTTCCTCAGCCTGATTACCTGGTCTACTGTTGTCTTCCTCCTGATGTGCTATATCCAGTTTCGGATCAGCTTGACTTTGATGCTATGTTGTTTCTTACTGTCGCTGAGCTCTCCTTATCTGTGCAACTCGTTCTGGTCTTCACTAATCTCTTTATTTTCCTGGTCTTGACACCTTACTTTTTCCTTTCTCTAGTGCATTAGTTTGTTCGTAAACCAGTCGTGCTATTTCTCTTATTTACTGTTGCCCTTGGGACAAACCTTTCCTCTGCCTCCTTGCATTTTGGTACGTGTCCTTCGTTACTGCTTTCCCTCCTTTTTTCCATGTGCGCCACGTGCAGGAAGTTCCTCATACCTGTGTAGTCCCCCCTTTTGTAGTGTGCGCGCGCACGTGCATGTGTGTGTGAGCGTGCATGTGCGTTCGTGCATACTTTTACCTTTCATGAGTTTAGAGTTTTTCTATTTCCGGAGCCTTGCCCTGGGTCAGGTTTTTCTGGGTCTTGCTTGGCTAACCAGGTTGTTGCTACTGGTTATCCCTACATGAGTCACGAAATCGTAATGACACGATTGCAAACAAACTATACCATGATTCTGATCGCGGGTTCTAACCCCGCCTGTGGTATGGTTTGATCCCTACGTACGTAGGGTGTTTCATACTTCTACTTTACCTCAGAAATATACGTAAAAGTTCTAACAATAAAACTTGCAGTGAGTAGAAAAAAATAGATTAAAATACCTTTACCTTTGATATACCTTTGAAGAGTTTCGAGAGTATCTACTCTCTCAGCCCGGCCATGGGCCAGGCTCGTCTGGTGCTTGCCTGGTCAACCAGGCTGTTGCTGCTGGAGGCCCGCTGCCCCACATATCCATCACAGCCTGGTTGATCTGGCACCCGATGAAGATGCTTGTCCAGTTTCCTCTTGAAGGCTTCTACACTGGTTCCAGCGAGGTTTCGGATATCTTCTGGTAAGATGTTGAATAGTCTGGGACCCCGGATGTTGATACAGTGCTCCCGTATTGTCCCCACCGCACCCCTGCTCCTCACTGGGTTTATTTTACACTTTCTCCCATATCTCTCACTCCAGTATGTTGTTATGACAGCGTGGCTGGAACAACTCACAAGTATCTTGTACTTCGGAAAGGACCCTTATGACGACGTTTCGGTCCGTCCGTGAAAGGTCGGAAGGAATGAAAGCTAAGAAGGAAGCAGCAACAGTAGTAGTAGTAATAGTAGCAACATTGATAGTAGTGAGTACATGTATTGGTTTAGGACTCAATGCAGTACCTGATGAATTTGGCAGGGGACCAATTTGGGGGTAAGCTAGAGTGAGGGGGGGGGGTAGATGTGTTGGAACGGCAGTATAGGCAGCCCCTCTCCCGTTCTGCTCTGCAGAACGGAGTCAGCCGCCTGGTTAGTAGGTCATCGATTTCCTGGGTGCTATTTACAGGGCGTTCCAACAGCGTCTTAACTGCTTGTGTTCCCTGAGACACCCGCTGCTGTCTTCCTTGTCTCTACTTCAACACCACAACACTAATCCACTATAACAACACTCATCCACTACCACAACACTCATCCACTACCACAACACTATCCACTATCACAACACTCATCCACTATCACAACACTCATCCACTATCACAACACTCATCCACTACCACCACTCATCACCACTACTCTCACTTCATTCCTATCCACTCATCCACTATCACAACACTCATCCACTATCACAACACTCATCCACTACCACAACACTCATCCACCACTACACTCATCCACTACCACAACACTCATCCACCACTACACTCATCCACTATCACAACACTCATCCACTATCACAACACTCATCCACTACCACAACACTCATCCACCACTCATCCATTATCACAACACTCATCCACCACTACACTCATCCACTATCACAACACTCATCCACTATCACAACACTCATCCACCACTACACTCATCCATTATCACAACACTCATCCACCACTACACTCATCCATTATCATAACACTCATCCACTACCACAATACTCATCCACTACCACAACACTCATCCACTACCACACCACTCATCCACTACCACACCACTCATCCACTATCACATCACTTATCCACCACTACACTCATCCACTACCACAACTCATCCACTCAACACTCATCCACCACCACTACTCATCCATTACATACTACACTCACTCCACTACCACAATCACTCATCACCACTACCACAACACTCCTCCACCACTACACTCATCCACTATCACAACACTCCTCCACCACTACAACAATCATTCATCACCAACGCCTACCCTCCACCACAAGGTTCAGTTCCTGGGACAGAAGTGGAGACTCGACCCCAGCAAGGTGAATACATAGCACTCTTATTATAACCACAATTCATTCCCATCACCAACACACCCGACAACACCACCCCAACATTCAACTGTACATTATCACCACAACCCATCACCAACACACCCGACAACACCACCTCAACATTCAACTGTACATTATCACCACAACCCATCACCAACACACCCGACAACACCACCCCAACATTCAACTGTACATTATCACCACAACCCATCACCAACACACCCGACAACACCACCTCAACATTCAACTGTACATTATCACCACAACCCATCACCAACACACCCGACACCACCACCCCAACATTCAACTGTACATTATCACCACAACCCATCACCAACACATGTCACTTTAATTCCTTATTTTGTCACCATCGATACACATTTTACCACCATTTGGTAGAATATTGATGAATGTACTTATGATGAATGTGATGTTCAAGACACGAGGGTAAAATAATGTGTATATGGTATTAGCTGCAGTAAATATGACGGGAACACTCTGTTGCATGTTGAGCTACTCTTTTTAGTATGCTTACTCTCCTTTTAATTGAGTAAACTTGAGTACACCCAGTTACCCTGTACCACTGATGTACCCTTGACATACCTTTGATGGGTTTAAGACTTTTCCCAGCTGTTGGGTGACAGACCCTGCAGGTAGACTGACAAAGACCTGGTACAGGTATGACACAGCAGTGCTGTGAAAATTTCCTCTTGTAAACCTCGTATCCCAGTGGTGCAGCTCTGGAGCACTCGTTCATGGATGTATTAATATGTACTGCCTGTGAGAATGAAATTAGTCGTGTAGCTTCCAAGGCCACATATGTACTTGCATCAAGAGTGACATGTACTGAGCAACTGATGTTTGAAGCAGTCATGACCCAATGGACTAAGGTGTCCCAGAATTTTGGCAGGATTCTCGGGAGGCGTGCTGATAAATATCTGGGGTTCGATGTGGGAGAAGAGCCGAGGTAGAAGTAACTTATATTGTAAGGACAAAGACGGAGCCTGGGGTTTATCACAAGTCTGCCACCGCCCTGGTCGCAATCTAACAGACGCCTACAGCATAGCCGTTCGTGGTTCAAAAGGGAAGTCACGTGACACTAATGTGATGTACAGTGGGATGGTGCATAAAAGGAATTGGCACATAGTATATACTACACAAGTATTACACCACCACTGACACCATCTCGGCGAGTCGCAGTATTGATATTTGCTTAAAACCACTTGTTTCTGGATGCATTAATATATATATATATATATATATATATATATATATATATATATATATATATATATATATATATATATAATTTTTATTATTCACGTCGGCCGTTTTCCACCGAGGCAGGGTGACCCAAAAAGAAAGAAAAAAAGAACTTTCATCATCAACACTCACCATCATTCATACATAATCACTGTATTTGCAGAGGCGCTCAGATACGACAGTTTAGAAGTCCCTCCAGACTGTCAATATCCCAAACCCCTCCTTTAAAATACAGGCATTGTACTTCCCATTTCCAGGACTCAAGTCCGGCTAACCGGTTTCCCTGAATCCCTTCACAAAATGTTACCCTGCTCACACTCCAACAGATCGTCAGGTCCCAAAAACCATTCGTCTCCATTCACTCCTATCTAACACACTCACCCACAAAACCTCCTTTACCCCCTCCCTCCAACCTTTTCGAGGACGACTCCTACCCCGCCTTCCTTCCCCTACAGATTTATATGCTCTCCAAGTCATTCTACTTTGTTCCAATCTCTAAATGACCAAACCATCTCAATCCCTCTTCAGCCATCTGACTAATACTTTTAGAACTCCACACCTCCTAATTTCCACACTCCGAATTCTCTGCATAATATTTACACCACACATTGCCCTTGGACAGGACATCTCCACTGCCTCCAGCCGCCTCCTCGCTGCAGCATTTACAACCCAAACTTCACACCCATATAAAAGTGTTGGTACCACTATACTTTCATATATTCCCTTCTTTGCCTCCATGGATAACGTTTTTTGTCTCCAGATACCTCAATGCACCACTCACCATTTTTCCTTCATCAATTCTATGGTTAACCTCATCCTTCATAAACCCATCCGCTGACACGTCAATTCCCAAATATCTGAAAACATTTACTTCTTCCATAATCCCTTTCTCCAATGTAATATCCAATTTTTCTTTATCTAAATCGTTCGATACCCTCATCACCTTACTCTTATCTATGTTCACTTTCAACTTTCTACTTTTACACACCTTCCCAAACTCGTCCACTAACCTTTGCAACTTTTCTTTAGAATCTCCCAAAAGCACAGTATCATCAGCAAAAAGTAACTTTATTTATTCTCATAATTTAATCCCACCCTTCTCCCCAACATCCTAGCATTTACTTCCTTTACAACCTCATCTATAAATTTATTAAGCAACCATGGTTACATTACACATTCCTGTTTAAGACCTACTTTTACCGGGAAGTAATCTCCCTCTCTCCTACACACCCTAACCTGAGCCTCACTATCCTCATAAAAACTCTTTACAACCTTCAGTATCTTACTACCTATTCCATACACTTGCAACATCTGCCACATTGCTCCCCTATTCACTCTATCATATGTCATTTCTAAATCCATAAATGCAATGAAAACTTCCCTACCTTTATCTAAATACTGTTCACATATATGCTTCAATGTAAACACTTGATCTACACATCCCCTACCCACTCTAAAGCCTCCTTGCTCATCTACAATCCTACTCTGTCTTACCTCTAATTCTTTCAATAATAACCCTGCCATACACTTTACCTGGTATACTCAGTAAACTTATTCCCCTATAATTTTTACACTCTCTTTTATCCCCTCTCCTTTATATAAAAACTATACATGCTCTCTGCCAATCCCTAGGTACCTTCCCCTCTTTCATACATTTAAACAAAAACACCAACCACTCCAACACTATATCCCCCCATCCCTGCTTTTAACATTTGTCATGATCCCATCAGTTCCACTCTACGTCAGGGATTCTCAACGTTTCCTCCATCATTAACCCCCTACCTGGAGGGTATTCCGGGGATCGACGTCCCCGCGGCCCGGTCTATGACCAGGCCTCCCGGTGGATCAGGGCCTAATGAACGAGGCTGTTGCTGCTGGCTGCACGTAGTCCAACGTACGAACCACAGCCCGGCTGATCTGGCACTGACTTTAGGTATCTGTCCAGCTCCCTTTTGAAGACAACCAGAGGTCTACTGGTAATGCCCCTTATGGCTGGTGGGAGGCTGTTGAACAGTCTTGGGCCCCAGACACTTATTGTGTTTTCTCTTAGTGTACCAGTGGCGCCCCTACTTTTCACTGGGGGTACGTTGCACCATCTGCCAAGTCTTTTGCTTTCGTATGGAGTGATTTCTGTGTGCATATTAGGGACCAGTCCCTCCAGAATCTTCCAGGTGTAGATTATGATACATCTCTCTCGCCTGCGCTCCAGTGAATATAAGTCTAGTGCTTCCAGGCGTTCCCAGTAGTTAAGGTGTTTGATGGAACTTATATGTGCAGTAAAGGTTCTCTGTACATTCTCTAGATCTGCAATTTCACCTGCCTTGAGTGGGGGTGTTAATGTACAGCAGTATTCTAGCCTAGAGAGAACAAGTCATTTAAAAAGGATCATCATTGGCTTAGCATCTCTTGTCTTGAATGTTCTCATTATCCATCCTATCAGTTTCCTCGCAGATGTGATAGTGGCATTGTTGTGGTCCTTGAAGGTGAGGTCTTCAGACATTACCACACCCAGGTCCTTCACATTACTATTGTGTGATTAGAGTCTTTAATATACTCAGTCCTAGCTATTATTTCTAACAGTTTTCCATAACGGAGTAGTTGGAATTTGTCTTCATTGAACATTGGAAAACTTGGATTATATCTTCTTGGAGATTTGCCGTGTCCTCAATGGATGACACTCTCATGCAGATCCTAGTATCATCTGCAAAGGGTGATACGGTGCTATGGTTTACATCTCTATGTCTGATATGAGAATGAGGAACAGGATAGGGCGAGTACTGTGCCTTGTGGGACAGAGCTCTTCACTATGGCAGCATCCGATTTAACTCTGTTTACCACTACTCTTGTGTTCGATTGGTTAGAAAGTTGAAGATCCATCGGCCTACTTTGCCAGTAATCCCTTTAGCACGCATTTTGTGTGCTATTACACCATGATCGCACTTGTCAAAGGCTTTTGCAAAATCTGTGTATACTACATCTGCATTAGATAAGATAAGATTTCTTCGGATTTTTAACCCCGGAGGGTTAGCCACCCAGGGTAACCCAAGAAAGTCAGTGCGTCATCGAGGACTGTCCGTCTTATTTCCATTGGGGTCCTTAATCTTGTCCCCCAGGATGCGACCCACACCAGTCGACCAACAACCCAGGTACCTATTTGCTGCTAGGTGAACATGACAACAGGTGTAAGGAAACACGTCGAAATGTTTCCACCCGCCGGGAATCGAACCCGGGCCCTCCGTGTGTGAAGCGAGAGCTCAAGCCACCAGGCCACCGGGCATTCCAGAGCATTCTACGAATAGTTGTTTATATCTCACCCTAACTTCCTCCCTCAGTTTATAAACTTTCACCTCTCTCTTACTGTTACCATCTTCCTTTTGTCCCATCTACCTCTTACTCTAACTGTAGCTTTAACTAGAAAATGATCCGATAAATTCGTTGCCCCTCAATAAACATGTACATCCTGAAGCCTACCCACCAGCCTTTTATCCACCAATACATAATCTAACAAACTACTTTCATTACATGCTATATCATATCTTCTATACTTATTTATCCTCTTTTTCATAAATATGTATTACTTGTTA
>WNWK01020782.1:0-35187 GCA_009830355.1 Cherax destructor | reverse complement strand
GATCCTCGTTAAAAGTTATTACATACAGTGTGTAGTAACCCAGGAAAACCCCAAAAAGTCAGTATTTTTTCCCTTTGGGGGCCCCCAGGGGTACAAAACCCCGGGGGAGGAAATCAGTTCGACTAATAAAGGGAGAGTATTGGTCCATTTCCTTGGATCAAGAGTCCTTTCACATCAAACCTATTTTCCCTCGCTGCCTTCAAAAATCAACAAAGACCATAATCTAGTGGGGAAAAAAACTTCGATTTGGGCTCCCTTTACCTAAAACTATAACAAAACTCCCAGACATGAAACCCACTTTTTTATAATTGAAAATAAAATTAAGGTATTTATTATTATCATTTAAGTGCTGAACTAAAAAAGGATCATCACCCCTACAATGAAGGTAATTTTGTCATTCCAAAGCAACAGAGGCGTTGAAAACAACGGATTATTATATTCAGGGAAAACACAAAAGAAAATAAAGCTGGATAAGTGGAAATGAGTCGGAAAAAAGCTAAAAGAGGTCATCATTTTCTAAAAAAGTGGATGCGGGGCATTAGTCATTACCTGTCCCATTTCAGTTTTTTTTTCCCTGGGGAAAGCTCTCAACAAGGAAGATAAAATTTATGTTTTGGATCAAGGGCCACCCTTTGAAAAGTAACCACTTTCATGGAGGAACAATATCTGTAGGGACGCAACTGGTAAGAAAATGGGACAATCGGGTTCTTTGAAGGAAACGGATGATGGGTTTTAAATTTCCCCTGGATAAAGCCCATTTAAAGTGAAAAATAAGAAGGGGTTCCCCCCCAGCGTGGTTACAGCGCAGCTTTCACTTGCACCATCTGGACTATAAAACCGACAGGCACAACCTCTACCACACTTCTTCATCGTATTTCAGAGAGTCAACATGGTGGCCTTCAAGCGTGTAAGTTGAATTTATTTCTTCATTTTCGAAAAAAGTTATAGCGTGACACCTGTGAATAAGTGAAGGTTGCGTAGAGTATGGCAAGGTGGCTGCAGTAACAAGATTATTATTATTATAATCATAACTAAGCGCTAAACACACAAGGGTCATACAGTGCTGAAGCGTAGGGCGTGCAAAAGGTTTATCAGATTTATTATAATAATAACTAGGCGCTAAACTGCTTGATCAGAGACTAACGGGGGAGGAGAGTATATCAAAGGTAGAGTTAGTAAGGGCGGCAGAAGTACTAAAGGAAGTATAATCAAAGTTTGTGTAATAAATATGTTGCTGTCAAAAAACAGAGGGAGTGTGTGGAGGGTGGGGCCGTCAGCGAGGAGGCAAGATGGAGTGCTAACAGTAACAATAGACCACAGTCCTTATCCCGGCTGAGATAGATAAGCTATATTCTAGCTACCACTAAATGTCTAGATAGATATGATTAGGGTAGCAATACGCAAGCATAAAACTCTTTAGGAACTGCTGATTAGGCACAGAATTTAAGTTATAATAGTGAAGCACTAAACCCGTAAATCATACAATGCCTGGGGACTAAGAGGCATCAGATATGATCCGAGGAGAGGGAGAGTAACTGAATCTTGGGGGACCAAGAGCTCTTCATCAATATGAAAGCACCCCTCTGCCTTAACAATATACCCTGCCTGGGTGCAGCGTATATGGTAAAGAACAGGTGTAAGGCGAGATTACGTTGGTTATTACATTAATAGGGACAGGGAGAGTGCTAAACCCGCAAGTTATACAGTCTTGGAAAATTGGAGGTAACCAGGTTCTATCCAAGGAAGGGGAGATCGGGGTCAATTCCATGGTTCAGGAGTCCTTCACCAGCGTCGAGGAACTTCTTTTGAGGGATAACAATATACAATACAAACATTGACGAAGGCCAACCCTTCTTGCAGAAAAACCCGATATTTGAATAAGATTATATAAAGTATAATGGTATACCTAGGCATATTATTGGCCATCTTGTAATATCTACCCCATAAAATGTATTAATACTATAAGTATACCCCACTTTGTAATATTACTAGAAATATTTTTTTTTTTTTTTTTGATAATGTTGAGTGTCATCCGTACAAGTGAATATTTTTTACGAAGCACATAATACACACATATATAGTGTACCTCTCTGGTAGCCTAGTGCAGCGTCGACTGACTCCTGATAAAAGGATGTTATTAAGGGTTGTGAGGATCTGAGGAGCCGTGAAGACTCCGCCGGAGCTTCGGGTTCCAGTGTTGTTGTTGTAGGTCCGCCGGTCTTGTCCCGGCCCGGGTCTTTTCCAGATGGTGACCCGACAGGTCTGCCTCGAACTCTTAATAATAATAATAATAATAATAATTTTTATTTGGACATGATACAAAGAATTACATTTGGTTATTGAGATTACATGAGGTGTACATGCCAAAAGCCCCTAGTATGCAGGGCATTTTGGGCAGACTTAAAATTAACTTAAAACTAGATTGTAAGAATTTTTGTAGATAGTATACAATGAGTAAAGGTGAGTATTTAAGCTATGAAGTTTGAACATAGTTTTGTACTTTTGTCTTCATTATAAAATTAATTAAATCAGATTAAACAAATTAAAGCAATAGTAATAATAAAATAATAAAAGTTATAGGTTGATAATTTATAAAATAAGTAAAGTTGCTTATCTAAGTTTTAAAGTTTGAATATAAGTTGAACATATCAATTAATTGTAGCAATTTATTGCAGCAATGCAACTAATTGAGTGAGATAACAATTTAAAACAATTAATTGCATTGCAGTTAGTTTACGTGGTCATTATAATATAAGTGTTGTGGGAATAATTAGCTAAGTAAGTATTATTCATAACAGGTTTTACATTCATTCAGTCGTTCATTCATACATTACATTGACTTTAAAGTCAGGTTTTACGTTAAGTGATTATTCTACTTTGCTGGGAATGGTTGATATGGAGCAATTATCTTTGGGTGAGGTGTTTTTTTAGCATCGTTTTGAATTGGGGTACAGGTAGGGTTCCTTTGGCAATGACAGGTAATGAATTCCAAATTTTCGTGCCTTTTATGTGCATTGAGTTTTTACATAGTGTTAGGTGGACACGGGGAACATCGAGGAGTGATCTGTGTCTAGTGTTATGGTCATGTGTCCTGTTAAAATTAGTAAGGAGAAGTTTGAGTGGTGGGTTAATATCTGCATAGTGTGTTCTATGTATGTAATAGGCACAGTAAAAGTATGGATGTCTTGTATGGTGAGTAAGTTTAGGTTTTGAATATTGGTGGAGTATGTTGCCTGGAGTGAGAATTTGTTATCATTCTAACTGCTGCCTTTTGTTGTGTTATTAGTGGTCTGAGATGAGTTATTGATGTAGAGCCCCATGCGCAGATTCCATAGGTGAGGTAGGGGTAAATGAGTGAGTGATATAGGGTAAGGAGAGCTGGTTGTGGAACATAGTACCGTATCTTGGATAGTATTCCCACGGTCTTTGAGACTTTCTTGGAGATTTGTTGTATGTGTGTCTGAAATTTGAGGCCACTGTCAAGATGTATTCCTAAGAATTTTCCCTCTGTGAGTTTTGCGATAGGGGACCCGTTTATCATTATGTTAAGTGGTGCGTTTGCAGCTCTGTTCCCAAACTGGATAAAATAGGTTTTATCAATATTGAGAGTAAGTTTGTTGGTCATCATCCAGGTAGATATTTTCTGCAATTCAGTATTTGCAGTGTTGGCTAGTGTGTCTGGGCTTGGGTGAGAGATAACGTATGTAGTGTCATCTGCAAAAAGTATGGGTTTGAGTAGTTGAGATGCATTTGGTAGGTCGTTAATGTAAATGAGAAAGAGTAGTGGTCCCTGTGGGACCCCTACAGTAATAGTTTGCGCGGTGGAGCTAGCTCCATTAGTGTACACATATTGGTTTCTGTTGCTAAGGTATGATTTTAGGTAGTTTAAGGAGTGTCCTCTTATACCATAGTGCGATAATTTTAAGTGTAACAGATCATGGTCAACTGTATCAAAAGCTTTACGTAAATCAATGAAGATTCCCACTGGGATTTCTTTTTTCTCAAGGGCGGTGTAAATTATTTCTAACATGTGTATAATGGCATCATTTGTATTTTTATTAGGCCTGAATCCAAATTGACAGTGGTTGAGTACGTTGTTGGAGGTGAGGTAGGAATATATTTGTCTATGAATTAATTTTTCAAAGATTTTGGAGAGAAGGGGTAAGTTAGTTATCGGCCTGTAGTTATTCAGGTCTGCTTGATCTCCTCCCTTATGTATTGGGGTGACCCTCGTTATTTTGAGTATTGATGGGAAGGTAGAGGATTCAATGGATTTGTTAAAAAGTGTTGCAATAATTGGTGAGAGAACTTGAGAGGCTTTTTTGTATATATAAGGTGGTAAGTTATTTAGGTCACCTGCTTTGTTTTTTAATGTGTTGATTATAAGTGAAACTTCTATTGGGTTGGTTGGGGCTAGGAATAGTGTGTTCGGATAGGTACCAGTGAGATAGTCGTTAGGTGGAGTATTAGAACTTGGGATTTTGCTTGCCAGCTTTTTACCTATGGTGGAGAAGAAATCATTGAGTTTGTTTGCTGTTTCAATAGGTGGGAGTAGGGGTTCATCTGGTTTTGTTAGTTTGATTGTTCTGTTTGTGGATATCTTTTGTTCCTAGAATTTCAGAGAGGGTTTTCCAGGTCTTTTTTATCACCTTTTAAGTTATGTAATCTGTTCTCATAGTACAGTTTTTTGACCTTCTTATCAGACTCGTTAGGTTTGATGAGTAGCGTTTTGTTTGTTCTCTTGATATTTGTCCCATTCTGTACTGTTTTTCATATAGGTGCTTTATATTAATGGACTTGAGTATGCTGGGGTTAGCCAGGGACTATTTAATCTTTTAGTTGTGATTTGTTTAGTTTTTTAGGGCAGTGCTTATTATAGAGGTATTGGGTCTTTTTAAGAAAATTATTAATACATAAGTCAGTATCTGGGAAGTTGTCTATTTCTGTTTGCCAGTCAATGTTTTTCATAGCTGTTATAAAGCTATTTATTGCTGTCTCATTATGTAGTCTGAAGGTAACTTTAGTAGTCTCTAGTGGTAATTTTCCGAGATTTGTTATGAGAAAGGTCGGGTAGTGGTCAGTGGTATTGTCTGTGATTATGCCTGATTTTAATGGGGATATGGTGTTAGTCCAGATATGGTCTAATAGAGAGGCACAGGTGTCAGAGATTCTCGTAGGTTTTGTTATTGTCGGGAGCAGCAAGCAGTTGCTCATAGTGTTTGTGAATTCAGTTACTAGTGGGTCCTGATCTTGTAGGAGGTTTATATTGAAGTCGCCTGTGAGGATTAAGTGGTCTTTGTTCATGTGTGCATCAGTAATCATACTTCCTAATTTTTCACTAAAATGCTGAATGTTTGACTGTGGTAATCTATAGATGTTTATAACTGTGAGAGGTTTTTGTAGATATTTGGATTTAAATATATCTTAATATACATACTTCCCATGCTTACCAAACGAATCCTTAAACTCTACACTGGACGCACTTTCCTCCTCACGAATAAGCTCTCTTATATTATTATTATAATCAAAAGAAGCTCTAATTATTATAATCAAATAGAAGCGCTAAACCACAAGGGTTATACAGCAAGCTCTCTTATAATGTCCTACTTATTCCGACTGTTACTTCAGGTTCACATCAGACTAAACCAAAGTACAAAGAATTTAGCATTGTTATTGGTGTGTGTGTGTAGGTGCCAGTTTGTCCATTTTATCTTTTATTATGCAGCATTCTTTTTCCCATCATTTTAATAAATCAAGATCTAGATCAAGATCTAGATCTAGATCTAGATCAAATAGAAGCGCTATAATAAATTGAGCATGCCTTTTCTGAATGCTTTCGATCTTCAATGGCTGTTGATTATTATAATCAAATAGAAGCGCTAAACCACAATGGCTGTTGAACTTTACGAAACAGCATAGTACCCAATAAGTTTACGTTTCGTAGACGCAAATTTGCCATTGTTCTAACAGTTAATAAACCTGAAGTTGAATTCAGAGCAGTAACCGAGAGGCCTCACCTGATCTGCTTCATTTTTGGATTGTCATTGGCCTGTTTAAGTGCCAATTTGTCAGTCATATTGAACGATATGTTTTAATGCATCAACCGATTGGCTTCTAGCCTACACACTGATCAATGTTAGATGAAGCTATGGATTGTTATTGGACCTTATTATTATAATCATAACTAAGCACTAAACCCACAAGGTATTGACCTATTAGTATAATCATAATTAAGCGCCAAAAGGTATTGAACTATAAAGGTGTAACTTGGAATTTTGATACTTGCAACCTTTTCCTGTCTTCTAGCTCATCGCAGATATGAAATTCGTTCCTTAAAATCGAACAAACATTTTTCTTGTAAGAATATGAAATATGAAAGAAAGAAAAAATTCAAGAGCCAATATTATTATTATTATAATCAAATAGAAGCGCTAAACCACAGGGGTTTCAAGAGCCAATAAATTTCATATTTTCGTAAGTTTTTTACGAGGGGCATCACATAGGTGTTCTTTTGTTCCGTCAATGTTTTTGTCTTTTACCATTGTTTCAAGCACCCTTGTGGTTTAGCGCTTCTTTTGATTATAATAATAATAACCATTGTTTCAAATCTTCAACAGTGATGAAGTATCACTAGTGAAGGTTTATGTAAACATTGCTGTGTATGTGACCTAGTGAAGGTTTATGTAAACATTGCTATGTGACCTAATGAAGGTTTATGTAAACATTGTTGTGTATGTGACCTCAGCCCAGTTTTATCTAGATCATTTCCACTTCTGGCATCCATGTAACAATTTGAGTTATAATAATCATGGAGGAGCGCTAAATCCGTAGGGATTATACAGCGCCTGTAGGGATAGGATGGAAAGTATTCAGGCTCCATTCAGAGTAGCAATAAGAGCAGCCTCATAGGAACGAAAGAGGGGTTTAAAAGAAGGAAGAACATTAAAAAAGTTGGAAAGAAAAAGACGTTTACATGCGGGGTCCATAAATAACAAAAAAACGTCACAACACCTTGACTGGAACAATAAACAAATAACCCACAATTGAAGAAAGGCGCTTACGACGACGTTTCGGTCCGACTTGGACCATTTACAAAGTCACACTAACAGAAAGAAGGGAGGGAGGGAGGTTTATAAATTATTATTATTATAATCAAATAGAAGCGCTAAACCAGGAGGTTTATAAAGACAGCCGAGAGAGGCAGGAACAAGAGAAAGTGGTGGAGGAGTAATAGTGGTAGTAGTAGTAGGAGTGGAGTCAGTCCATTCAGGGAACTGGAGCACAGGTCTAATACCCTAGATCAAGAGCCCCACACCAGCGTCAAGGAACCTCCCTTGAGGGAATAAATTTATAAAACCCTCACTTCATCGCCTTCAAATTAACACTGGTGCATCCTACTTAAAAATGTTGGGAATGTTATTGGAGTGCATATGCAAGAATTGAAATGGCAAGTTATTTTTTTTCTGTGAAATGACTAATGTGCCTCTAAATGGCTGATGGATCTTATAAAGTGGATGATACGTTTTATGCTTAAGCTGTAGATTTTAACAACCACGTCTCACGTACTAGAAAGTCACAGATCAGTGTCCATGGAGTACTAGTACACAATTTATAGTGCATTCAAACTTGGTGGGAGTGGCAAATTTTGTCCTAGACATGAAAGAATGGGTCTATCTTGTAGGTGACTGTAGTAATTATAATATAATATATATATATATATATATATATATATATATATATATATATATATATATTATTTTTTTTCAACAAGTCGGCCGTCTCCCACCGAGGCAGGGTGACCCAAAAAGAAAGAAAATACCAAAAAAGAAAATACTTTCACCATCATTCAACACTTTCACCTCACTCATACATAACCACTGTCTTTGCAGAGGCACTTAGATACGACAGCTGAGAAATAGTCCCTCCCAACTGTCACTATCCCAGACCCCTCCTTTAAAGTGCAGGCATTGTACTCCCCATTTCCAGGACTCAAGTCCAACTAAATCAATTAACTGGTTTCCCTGAATCCCTTCACAAAATATTACCCTGCTCACACTCCAACAGCTCGTCAGGTCCCAAAAACTATTCGTCTCCATTCACTCCTATCTAACACGCTCACACATGCTTGCTGAAAGTCCAAGCCCCTCGTCCACAAAACCTCCTTTACCCCCTTCCCCGCCGTCCTTCCCCTACAGATTTATACGCTCTCCAAGTCATTCTACTTTGATCCATTCTCTCTAAATGACCAAACCACCTCAACAACCCCTCTTCAGCCCTGACAAATATTTTTAGTAACTCCACACCTCCTAATTTCCACATTCCGAATTTTCTGCATATTTACACCACACATTGCCCTTAGACAGGACATCTCCACTGCCTCCTTGCTGCAGCATTTGCAACCCATGCTTCACAAGACATATAAGTGTTGGTACCACTATACTTTTGTACATTCCCTTCTTTGCCTCCATGGATAACGTTTTTTGTCTCCACAGTTACCTCAATGCACCACTCACCTTTTTTCCTTCATCAGTTCTATGGTTAACCTCATCCTTCATAAACCCATCTGCTGACAAGTCAACTCCCAAATATCTGAAAACATTTACTTCTTCCATAATCCCTCTCTCCAATGTGATATCCAATTTTTCTTTATTTAAATCGTTTGATAAACTCATCACTTACTCTTATCTATGTTCACTTTCAACTTTCTACCTTTACACACCCTTCCAAAATCGTCCACTAACCTTTGCAACTTTTCTTTAGAATCTCCCATAAGCACAGTATCATCAGCAAAAAGTAACTGTGTCAACTCCCATTTTGCATTTAATTCCCCATAATTTAATCCCACCCCTCTCCCCAACACCCTAGCATTTACTTCTTTTACAACCCCATCTATAAATATATTAAACAACCATGGTGACATTACACATCCCTGTCTAAGACCTACTTTTACCAGGAAGTAATCTCCCTCTCTCCTACACACCCTAACCTGAGCCTCACTATTCTCATAAAAACTCTTTACAGCCTTCAGTAACTTACTACCTATTCCATACACTTGAAACATTGCTCCCCTATCCACTCTATCATATGCATTTTCTAAATCCATAAATGCAATGAAAACTTCTCTACCTTTATCTAAATACTGTTCACATATATGCTTCACTGTAAACACTTTATCTACACATCCCCTACCCACACTAAAGCCTCCTTGCTCATCTGCAATCCTACTCTGTCTTACCTCTAATTCTTTCAATAATAACCCTGCCATACACTTTACCTGGTATACTCAGTAAACTTATTCCCCTATAATTCTTACACTCTCTTTTATCCCCCTTCCCTTTATATAAAGGAACTATACATGCTCTCTGCCAATCCCTAGGTACCTTCCCCTCTTTCATACATTTATTAAACAAAAATAACAACCACTCCAACACTATATCCCCCCTGCTTTTAACATTTCTGTCATGATCCCGTCAGTTCCAGCTGCTTTACCCCCTTTCATTCTACCTCCCCCACACTCGCATCCTGCTCTTCTTCACTCCTAAACGATGTTGTACCTCCCTGGCCAGTACCTGAAATTACCGCCTCCCTTTTTTCATCACATTTAAGTTCCTCAAAATATTCCCGCCATCTACCCAATACCTCCAGCTCCCCATCTACTAACTCCCCTACTCTGTTTTAAACTGACAAATCCATTCGTTCCCTAGGCTTTCTTACCTTGTTTATCTCACTCCAAAATTTTTTTTTTTCAGCAAAATTTCTTGACAGAGCCTCTCCCATTCTTTCATCTGCTCTTCTTTTGCACTCTCTCACCACTCGCTTCACCTTTCTTTTACTCTCCATATACTCTGCTCTTCTATTAACACTTCTGTTTTGTAAAAACCTCTCATAAGCTACCTTTTTCTCGTTTATCACACCCTTTATTTCTTCATTCATTGGTGGTTAGAGATTACAGCAAAATAGTCTGAGAATGGAATACCTCTATATGAAACTGGGAGGTCATGTACTGCTGACCGCACAGCAGTCTGCCTGCTCATTGCCCTGAACATCAACATGACCAGGTACCCAACAGAAAACGATTCCTGTTTTTGCTGGTAATATGGTGCAACCAAAGTTGTATACGAAGTAGGGGATGAGGCGAAATAAAAATTTTTGATAGCATCCAAAGCACTAGAGGAGTCCGAGACGATTACAGATATTAAGGTAGACATAGATGCAATTCGGATAATGGCAACGAGAATTGCATGTGAAAGGAAATACTAGGTCCGGTTCCTTGGATCAGAAGCCCCTTTGCTGTCACAAAGAACTACCCCCCACTCCCTTAAAGGGGTAAATAAGTATTCAATTAAGTGGTATTCATTGTAAAGACGAGTACCAATAACCTGGTTATAAATTTTAAGAAAATTTGTGTATTGGCATTTAAATTTGAGTGATGTTGCTATGGTTTAAAACTAAGTTTTGGTGGAGTCCACATGTAGTAAATATTAGCCCCTTTTGAAAGTGATTTCATATTAAAAAAAAAAAAAAAATTTTTGCTCTTCCCTTCTAAAGTTAACTTCATTCTTACCTACAGCTGCTCATTTTCGTGTTGGTGGTGGTGGGCCTGGTGAATGCATTACCAGAAGGCTACCCTAAGGAGGAATTAGGTAGAGTCAAAATGCAAATCTACCGCGGACCCAGCAAGGGTGAAGGCTACCATGTCTTTGCCCCTTGGGGCTTTTATGTCCAGCAACCTGAGGACTACAAGAAGCTTGGCTATCACTAGTTTAGGTATGTGACTGGGTGTCTAATTATAGCTAAGGCAAAATAATCACACTATATATTTAAGTAAAAAGTGTTCAAGACAAAGTAGATGTGCATCAGATGGTGTATGATTGATATTCGTAGCTGCACCAATGACCAACATTAACCTTAACTTAGCATTTAAAAAAAAATTAATTCTGCCACCTTTCTTATATTACTTTAAAATTATATACATGGGGAGCACTAAACTTGTATAGGTTATACAGCTTCTGGGAGAATGGGAGGTATTCAGGTTTGGTCCAAGGAATTGGAACACAGGTCCAATTCCTTAGAACAAGAGCCCCTTACCAGCATCAAGGAACCTCACTTAAGTGAAATGATAAGATAATGAAACTGCACCTTCAGTTAAGTACCAACAGTTCTATTCCACTTCTCTAGTGTTATGCCCTAAGTGCTAGAAGCAGCAGCTTTCACTCACTTTTACACAAAATGTTAGCACTAGTATACACATATTTTATCATAGTATAACGTTGAACTAGTTATGTATTAACAAATTTATACATACTCCACTAAAATTACATGCTCTTCCAGTTGACCTATCCTGCTCCATCTTTTCTAAATGGCCAGAATTATATTTTTCGTACCACCATCTCTTAGATTTTCTATGGTCTATAGAGGGACGTGAGGCAGTGGGTAGAATGAAAGGGAGTAAAGCAGCAGGGATTGATGGACTAAAGACAGAAATGTTAAAAGCAGGTGGGGATATAGTGTTGGAGTGGTTGGTGTTTTTATTTAATAAATGTATGGAAGAGAATAAGGTACCTAGGGATTGGCAGAAAGCATGCATAGTTCCTTTCTATATAGGCAAAGGGGACAAGAGTAAAAATTATAGGGAAATAAGCCTGTTGAGTATACCTGGTAAAGTATATGGTAGAGTTATTATTGAAAGAATTAAGGCAGAGAGCAGGATTACAGATGAACAAGGAGGCTTTAGGAAGAGTAGAGGGTGTGTAGAACAAGTGTTTACAGTGAAACATATAGGAGAACAGTATTTAGATAAGAGTAGAGAGGTTTTTGTTGAATTTATGAATTTGAAAAAGGCATATGATAGGATAGATAAGGGGGCAATGTGGCAGATGTTGCAAATGTATGGAACAGGAGGTAGGTTACTGAAAGCAGTGAAGAGTTTTATGAGGATAGCGAGGCTCAGGTTAGAGTATGTAGGAGACAGGAAGATTATTTCCTAGTAAAGGTAGGCCTTAGGGATGTGTGATGTCACCATGGTTGTTCAATATATTTATAGATGGGGTTGTAAGAGAAGTGAATGCTTGGGTGTTGGAAAGAGGTGTGGGATTAAAAGATAAAGAATCTAACACAAAGTGGGAGTTGTCACAGTTGCTCTTTGTTAATGACACTGTGCTTTTGGGAGATTCTGGAGAGAAGTTGCAGATGTTGGTGGACGAGTTTGGAAGGGTATGTAAAAGAAGGAAATAAAAAAGTGAACATAGGAAAAAAATGAAAGACTGAATATCAGATTGGAGCGAGGGAGTATGGAAGAAGTGAATGTATTCAGATATCTGGGAGTGAACCTGTCAGCAGATGGGTCTATGAAAGATGAGGTGAATCATTAAACTGATGAGGGAAAAAGATGAGTGGCGCACTGAGGAATCTGGAGACAAAGAACGTTATTCACAGAAGCAAAGAGGGAAATGTACGAGAGTATAGATATACCAATGCTCTTATATGGGTGTGAAGCATGGGTGGTGAATGTTGCAACGAGGAGAAAGCTGGAGGCAGCAGAGATGTCATTTCTGAGGGCAATGTGTGGTGTGAATATAATGCAGAGAATACATAGTTTGGAAATTAGGAGGAGGTGCGGGGTTACTAAAAGTATTATCCAGAGGGCTGAGGAGGGGTTGTTGAGGTGGTTCAGACATTTAGAGGATGGAACGAAATAGAATGTCTTAGAGAGCTTATAAATCTATAGTAGAAGGAAGGCAGGGTAGGGGTCAGCCTAGGAAAGGTTGGAGGCAGGGGTTAAAGGAGGTTTTGTGTGTGAGGGACGTGGACTTCCAGCAGGTGTGTGTGAGCATGTTAGATAGGAGTGGAGATGGTTTTCATGACTTGACGTGCTGTTGGAGTGTGAGCAGGGTAATAATTTATGAAGAGATTCAGGGAAACCGTCAAGCTGAACTTGAGTCCTGGAGACAGGAAGTACAGTGCCTGCACTCTGAAGGAGGGGTGTTCATGTTTCAGTTTAACTGTAGTGTAGGCGTGCCTCTGGCACAAGTGATGGAGTGAATGATGATGAAGGTGTTTCTTCCTTTTCAGGTCACCCTGCCTTTGTGGGAAACAGCCAATGTGTTAATAAAAAAAAATATTTTCTACATAATATTCACACCACACATTGATATTTATATATTTGTGATGCACCTAGTATGTGTTTTTATATAAGAAACAATACATACTGATTTATTTTACAGGTACAGTATTATAAGGTGAATGCCCAATGAACAAATTCACATCTTGACGCAACATGACCTCCAAGAAAGCAAACACCGCATCCACTACAATCCTTTACCTAATTTCTTATTGGGGTCGGGGGACAATATTGTAGCTTGGCCCCTCAATGTTGGTATGCTACTGTTACTCCCTCTGCAATGGCTGTTTATATCACTTAAGTTAATGAAAGTCTTGATGCACAGTTTGATTCATGACTACATTATCAATGAAAGAGTTTCAGATATCTCACTTATGTAACTCAATCTTTGTCTGCTTAGGTTCATTCTATCACAAGGCAGACTTGTAGGTAACATAAGAAGGATGTTACTGTTATAGGATTAGAAAGACACGTGTGACTATTTATTATAAAGTTTCAAATGTTACTTTGTTAAGTTTGTTTTTCAGGAACAAAATCTTTTGTAATAAAATATAAAAATGAAAGTTGTTTTTGAATTAGAGAATGCTGATTACCATTTTCTCCTAATAAAAAAAAAGCATATTTTACAAGACTTGGAAATAAATTGAGTAGAGTCATTTATTACTGGAATTAATTTTTGAGCCTAGGGCTGACATTCCTATTCATCAATTTCATAAGATGAACATTTCCTAATGAAGAATTACATTATTGCAGTTAAAAACTAAGAACAGCACAAAATTTAACAATGCAAAGAAATGAGAATCTCACCATATTGTACAAGAAAACGTTTGTGAACGGACTACTTGACAGAATTAGCAATCTTGCAGCTGCAAGTCCATGACTATATTGACAAAATTTTGGTATTCTGCTGCTGTTTGGCTAGCTGTTATTTTTTATGAGAGAAAGATCTTAGTAATGAATTTTTTTTAAGATAAAGCCATTTTTGTCTACATCCGATATATTATAAAGGATCATATTTCTTCACTGCTTGTACCCATGAATCTAATCACTATATTCTATATTGATGGGGCATGCAAAACCTGGGAAATGGTAAGTATTCAGGGGTAAGACAAAGAAGGGGAGGGGAGGGTAGGGTAGCTCCAAATTGATTAAGAAAACATTTGCAATACTCAAGTTTCTTTACTGTCAAAACTTTTCGCCTGCACAACAGGCTTCTTCCGTCAAAGACAGGAAGCAGTCGAAGTAGTGTTGATGTTATCAGTCCATCACCCTTGGTGGGAGGTTATCAGTCCCTGAAGCAGCCTTAAGTGCAGTTGTATTTGACTGAAGCTGCCTGAAGTGCAAGCAAAGCATTTCCATAATAAAGATACTCAAATGTTGCAAATGAGTCTTACTTAGTAACTTGTTGGTATTGTATACTATCAATAATATGATAGCTCCAAATTCTCAGATCAAGAGACCCTCCCTACTATTAAGACACCCCCTTGAAAGTTTTGGAAAAATTATATACACTTTTTTTTTTTTTCAACAAGTCAGCCGTCTCCCACCGAGGCAGGGTGACCCAAAAAGAAAGAAAATCCCCAAAAAGAAAATACTTTCATCATCATTCAACACTTTCACCACACTCATACATAATCACCGTCTTTGCAGAGGAGCTCAGATACGACAGCTGAGAATTGTCCCTCCCAGCTGTCACTATCCCAGACCCCTCCTTTAAAGTGCAGGCATTGTACTTCCCATTTCCAGGACTCAAGTTCAATTAAATCAATTAACTGGTTTCCCTGAATCCCTTCACAAAATGTTACCCTGCTCACACTCCAACAGATCGTCATGTCCCAAAAACCATTCGTCTCCATTCCCTCCTATCTAACACACTCACACATGCTTGCTGGAAGTCCAAAATTATATACATATGTATATAAAAAAAAATGTAGCGAAGACTTCTTCATTCTCAATAAAGAATTAATTTTGCTTTCTTGTTGGATACCAGACTGGAGGGAGGGAGTATGGAAGAAGTGAATGTGTTCAAATATTTGAGAGTGGACGTGTTGGCGGATGGGTATATGAAGGACAAGGTAAACTACAGAATGGATAAAGAGAAAAAGGAGAGTTGTGCATTAAAGTATCTTAGAGGGGAGACAACATTATCCATGGAGGCAAAGAAGGGAATGTATGAGAGTATAGTGGTACCAACACTTATATGGGTGTAAAGCATGGGTTGTAAATGCTGCAACAAGGAGGCGGCTCAAGGCAGTGGAGATGTCGTGTCTAAGGGCAATGTGTGGCGTAAATATTATGCAGAGAATTCGTAGTGTGGAAATTAGGAGGATGTGCGGAGTTACTAAAAGTATTATTCAGAGGGCTGAGGGGTTGAGGTGATTTGGTCATTTAGAGAGGATGGAGCAAAATAAGATGACTAGGTGGGTGTATAAATCTGTAGTGGAGGGAAGGCGGGGTTGTCGTCATCCTAGGAAAGGATGGAGGGAAGGGGGGGTAAAAGAGGTTGTGTGCAAGGGTCTTTGACATACAGCAGGCATGTATGAGCATGTTAGATAGGAGTGAGTGGAGATGAATGGTTTTTGGGACTTGATGAGCTGTTGGAGTGTGAGCAGGGTAATATTTTGTGAAGGGATTTGGAGAAACTGGTTAGCCGGAGGTGTGAAGTACAGTACCTGCACTCCAAAGAAGGTATCTGGGATATTTGCTGTTTAGAGTGACATCTAAACTGTCATCCGCACACCTCTGGCAAGACTGATAGTGTGAATGATGGTGAAAGTATTTCTGTTTTGGGTCACCCTGCCTCAGTGGGAGACGGCCAGCATCTTAAAACAAAAAAACTACATGTATATACAAATGTAAACTTTCATAGAAACCAGTATCATTAATTAATGAATATAGTATTTCTATAGAAAAAAAAAACGATGTTTTTCAATTACGGTGTACAGTAGTGTCAGTCAAGTACCATTTATACAAGCTCTCACACTGTACATCTACCACAATCTGTAACATTTGCTTTATTGCCCGAAGATTTCATACTGTTAAACAATGAAGTTAGTTTAGCAGATTTATGGATTTGTTTGTTCGTAATTACTGATACCCTATTTTGAGAACAAATTTGATCATCCTAGTCAGCTATGACCGCCCTTCGAGGTAAAGTGTCAAGGCACATACATCACTGCACGTCCAGCAGTTAAGAGGAGGAAAATTTTAAATGAGAATTTAATATGAGAATTCCAAAGGGAATGAAATTATTTTTTTGGACTTACAGATGCTACAAATTCTGAAAAATTTACATATTCACAAGACTACTTAGGTTCTGGCTATCACCACTGCTGCCTTTATCTTGAGCTATCTTCCAGATTTAACATGAAAAAGTGCTTTCTGTCTTAAAGGTTTAAAAATATACATACCCCACTTTTTTTTTTTTTTTTGCAAGTTATTATTTATATACTACAATGCTGTGTTTGCATTATTAAAGAATAATGAACTGTCACCATTCAGTACATTTCCCCAATTCTTGGTTAGATTAACAGACACGTTCTTTGAAAACTATTTACATTAAAACTTTACTTTCTCTCTCTCTCTCTCTATATATATATATATATATATTTTTTAATAAATTATTATACATAACGTATCAACCCATCCTCTTAAAGGATTAGCTGATTGCTTGTAAAGAATAAAAAGGCACAATCCTATGACTGGAACAATACACAAATAACCTGCACATACAAAACAAACTCATGAAAACGTTACAGTTCAGCTTCGACATTAACTAGTCATACAGAAGTGCAAAGAGAAGGGAGCCTGAATATATACAGGAGGGAGGTAGTGATAAAAGTATTGTAAAGAGAGGAGGGAATGGTATAAAGTGGCAGTGGTGGTGGTAGTAGTTAAAAAAATTATTGCAGCAGTGAGAGGTGGCAATAAGTAGCGGTAATGTAACAGTATATGAAAATGATAAGAAATTTTGGGAGCACAAACAGGGACCCACCAGGCATACAGTACAATACAGTGACATAATCACTGTTGTCTGTTAGTGGTGCTGGAGATTACCTTCCCTACAGCCTAGTCTCAGGACAGGCCTCCTAGGGTGGAAAGGAAATATTACATGATTAAGCACTACCTGTATTAAGAAGCACATAACCTCAACCTCACTATCTGCATAAAAACTCAGTTGGTTTTAATAAACTAAAGTGTTTGACATTAAAACTTGATAGATGGAAAGCACTTGGCAGACTTTAATGGTAGATGTTTCGACGAGACATCATTATGCTGGCCTGGTAACTTGTGGTGGGATGCTGCATCTAAGTGCCATCTAGACTTGTGTTATGGCTGGATTTGTCTTCCCCCCTGCATCCTGTGGTCTTGACTGCTGAGTTTGCCAGACATTTTTGGCAACTGACAAATTAATGTGGGAAGGAATAAGTCGCTGACTCAAGAGACAATTGCATAGATCATTGGATTACATAAAGTAGGCCATCAAATGAAGGGAACAGTACATGTTGATGATGTGTGTGAGAATTCAGTGAGGACTTGGTTGTGCCTGTTTCTTCAAGATAGTGTTGATGGCATGCCCACATCAAAAGCACATCCAGGAAACCTAGAAAAACATCCCCAATAATGGCAACTGTGGATTGAGAAAAAACAAAAGTGTTCCACTTGGCCTTAATCAGGTAAAAAAGCCATCATACTATAAAACAGTATGTGGATTAACCACTGTAAAATGCAAATTGGACTGCATAAAGCAAAATTCTGAGGAAAGTGACACTGCCTACCATACTGCTGAGAAGTTGGCAGCCAAGCTGGCAAAAATTGTTTTTGAAGACAGCTATGCACATGAGCAAGAGGTGCTCAATGCTGATAAGACAGTTATTCTGGAAGATGCCATCTAGAACTTGTATCAGCAAGCCAGAGAGAATCACAAATGGATTCAAGACTGTGAAAGATCATTTCAGCTGGCTTATGTGTGGTAATGAATCTGGTGACTTGTAAATCCATGCTTATTTGTTGATCTAAGAATCCTTGTACTTTAAAAGGTAGACAAGAGCATGTTGCCTGTTATTTGGAAGTCTAACACCACAGAATGGGTGATTGAGGTCATCACCATTTTATTCCTGAAGTCAGAATGTACCTGACTCTGAATAACCTTACAAACAAGGTTCTCTATCTTGATAGTTGTTATAGTCATCCTCAACTTCCAGAGAATGTGGAGCCAAGTGTAAAGATGTTTTTTAACAATCTAATGAAACATCCTTGATACAACCATTGGATCATGGAGTGACTAAAATATTTAAGTGTCACTACACATGCAGGGCTGTGCAGAAACTCTTCACAACATATGACAACACAGTAAAGTGCCAGATTTCTGATACAAATTTAACACTATATATGGAACAGCCTACATGAAATTTGCACAGGGCAATAAATACAGGCACTGAAGAAAAGTATGGCCTAATGTGGTGTGTGATTTACAGGGTTTTCCCTCAGTGAAGAATCAGGTTTGTTGATCTAGCAAGGAGACTGCCAAATGAGGGATTTGAAGATATGTAGCCAAAAGATGTGAATGAACTAGATGATAAACTAACCACAGAGGAACTGTTGCAGGAATTCAACTCCTGGATGGAAGGGATGCAGAGAACAGATGATGACGACAATGTTGAGACCCACCCAAGAGATACACGAGTAGCTGAATACTAGTGATAAAGTTGTAGACTTGTGTATTGAAAAGTACCATGACTCATTGATAAGGCCCAAGTACCTGCTTTAGTGAGTACTACAAAGCACACACTAGAGCAGGTACTCGGGCCTTATCAACTGCTGTATAAACAATTGTAGGGTAAAACAGGCACCTGACAATACCCGATTACACCAGTGCAACTATCAACTAACGATACAGCATTGACATCAATACAAGATCGCCACCGTCCAACAGTACATCCTTACCCACAACCACCAACCTTGGCACAGCAGGGCCAGTCACCCTTTCTATTGATTTCAGATAATTAAGTATAAACAAGATTTTAAGGTAAATGTTACGTAACCTTTTAGGCTACATGTTTAGAGATGGGATGATACTAAAATTTTTGCCAATATAGATGCCATCAAAATTAACCAATACCAGTGTGATACTGATCTACCAAAATTAGCCAATACCTAATACTACCGATTCTCAATTTTAGGCCGATACTGATATAGATACCATCAAACTTAACTGATACAACAGATACTGATATTTTGGTACACCCCTCCTACACTTCACTAGATTACCATACAGGCATTTCACAAAGTATCCATCATCAATAATGTTGGGTAAGAAAAATTCTTATTTTTCAAAGCATTATGAAATTAAAAATTATTTGTTTGGCTTTTTTGGAGGTATAAGGAATGCAACCCAATTTTTCCTAAACGTTATCCAGCCATGTCACTAAAATCATTGGTATGTCAGATTTCAGGAACATAACCCACACAAATTATGACTGACTGTAACTTATAACTCTGAGGATATGTTAAAGGACAGTGTACTCTTCTGTTATATTATGGACACTGCTGATGAGAAATAGATGAAGCAATTAACAGTATTATGAATGAATTTGCAGTCACCACACTTCTTTAAATGCTATTAGGAATATAAAAGAAAAATCCATAATTACAAAGTCTATCTATGTATTGTAGAGGGCTGAATGAATGAATGAACTAAGTACAGAAAAAATTAGCATATCCATACAAAAATCTGATGAGTGTCTCATGATTTTGCATCCATGACAATCCCTCTGCTGGACTTGAGGTCTGGCCCTTAGCATCACTTGCCCATAGGACAAATTTAGGACAGATTTGGGTAACACTGCTGCTATAGACTTAGTTATATTGTTAATTTACTATAAAAAATACTTTTTTCAATTAAAATTGTGGAGATTATTTTTCTTACATTAAAGATAAATTATATAATCAACAGACTAGAATTAGTGATTCATATAATTATACATAATAGCTCTTTTGCAGATACATACTGAGAATATAGCAGCATAATATATACCCAGCAAGACATAGAAATGTGTATATGTACAGTTATCACATCAACAAATTAACAAAACAAAAATTGGTGAATAAATGATAGGTGATATTTTGACCATTTTCTTACAATTTGATGCAGGGGTGGGAAGGCCACACATCAGTGGATGAAGAGCAGCTTTGACTATAATCTTCCGAATGCATTAGAACCTGTTTTCTCTTACAAATTCTGTGTTAAAATAGTAAGAATTCTGCTGTTACTGTAACATAATAAATACCTGTCAAAAATAAAGAGATAATGGGAGTTGAAGAAAAGTAAACTGATCTGTGCTTGTATAGACTACAGTAAAAAGATGGATTGTAAGGGAGACTGACCCTCGACAGGAGTTCTAGCCATCCTCACAGATAACAGGCAGGAACTCTTGGCACAATAAGTACTACACTGCCAAAGGTCATTCTGGAACCTTGGAAAAGGTGTGGAGTGATTACGACACAGCGCTGGTGGAAGTCTTATACCCAGTCCAAAACTTGATACTGGTGCAGAAAAATCTTCAATTGGACAAAATACAAAGTACACAAATTATCACTAATATCACTACGAATCACTGTAAATTTCATGATGAACATGCGGCAACCATATGTACACAAAAAATCTGAATAAAAAATAGTGTGGGTGCTGAATAGTTATTGTTATTTTTCAGTTTGAACTTTTAGTGGTATTTAAGATTTACTGACCTATTTAGGCAGCAATCAATTTCCCCCTCACCTTATTTCTGCACACAGCATTATCTTTTGGTAAAAATCAAACTTTCTATACAAATTAAAATTTTCTGTAGAAGTTTTTATTGATTTTATCACACTTCATGTACTTTCCCTTATTAACATTCTTGAAGATTGGCAATGATTCAGCAAACACTGTTCTTCAGCCATGACATCTATCACCTCAATAAGCCAGTCAGATCATTTTGTCAATGAAACATCTTGGATGTTGCTCTTTTCCTCAGGTACTCCTCATGGATTCATACTTTCATCTAGCTGTGAGTCAACCTAGAGAACTAGTCTACAGATCCACCATCTTGCATCAGCCTCTAAGCTTCCACTCACACAAAATTCCTCTCATAACACATATAAGAGGGCTTTGAACTTTGATTCTTCTAGCAGTAGAAGTTCCATTTTGCAGTACCACAAGACTGAAAGAGGAAAAGGTAATTGTAGCAAACACCAAACTCCTCGCATTACTGAAACCTTTTATTTAATGAAGACAAACCATGGGCCTAGAAAATGGCTTTTGACTTTTTAGTTTACTTTGTATCCAGTTGTAGTTTGCGCTAACATTTCCAGTCCAGGCATTAAGCCCCTATAGGGATCTCATCGTGCCACTGTTTCTATACACAGTACCGGAATCTAACACAAACTGGGGAGCGAGAGAGCTGGAGTGTCCTCTCTGGAATAATTTCCACCACAGCAACACAAACCAGTGAGCCACACACTGATACATCACACTACACTTTTTAGTGTTCGTCTTGTGCACACAAGTCATTATCCAATGTGATGCAGCACACCAGCCACATTAGAGCGTCCACAAATGATCCCAAGCACCCCAACAGGGAATGTATTGTCGCTCAGCTGATTGGCTCATGGGGTTGGGGAGTGGAATCGGGTCCTGATTTTCTTGCCTTTCTGTTCGGATCAATCACTGGTGATGTGTGTAATGGGAGTAGTCGTGGGCGTAGGAGTAGAAGGAGAGAGATCTTTCTCCTGAATCTTTTTCCAAGGTCGTCGGGCAGCCCGCTTCAGGTCATTGGTTGTTAAACTTTTGCGCAATTTCCTGTCAATAAATTAATATATCAGTAAAATATAAATTAGGATTTAGACATGCTCACTGGAACACACACATAGTGAGTGCTAGCAAACTATGTAACATAATTTATGCATTCACACAATGGTATATTACCTATTCCTCAGAAGCATCTACACATTCGAAAATGCGCAAAAATCTCCTGGCCCAATCTTTATCACACTTGCCAAAATTGTGCTATGCTCTTATTAAACTTTATATTTAATTAATGACATGCAAAATAAAAAGCAGCAGGCATCCTAATGAGGCACTGGCTTATGTAAATGTCTCAACTACAGAATAATTAAAGTAATCTTAATTCTATGTTTTGCCATATTCCCCTGACTTAACTACATTAAACTGGTTATTTTAATTAATAGCATTACCATATTAAACTTTACACTTTTTTTTTTTTAACAATGGCTGTTTCCCACCAAGTTGGGGTCACACAAAAAAAGGTAAACAAATTCATCATTCATTCAACAGCTGTCTTGTGAGAAGTGCACAGACATCAAAATTCAAATGATTCTCTGAAGAGATTTATCCTTTACAAATCCTTAATAGTATTGTCTATCTGTTGTGTTTGGTAATGGTCCTGAGGCTCATCACCAGCCTTCATAAATTGGAAAGAAAAGAACATACTATTCCAAAAAAATAAAATAACTTTTTACAAATTTTAATTCCTACACAAGTTTATAAATGTCAACAATCACAAAACCACTAAGTAAACACAATAAAGCATCAATACCCTGTTAAAAATCAGTGAATGCTAAATCATCTTTTAAAATTCTTACAGCTGCTAAAACATGACATAAGAAATATATACAGCATAAATACTCTGGGTAAAAAGCATATTTGTAAATTATCCCAGCCAGAGTATTTTAACATTTTTCATACACCTACAGACTTGGGAAGAGAAGCCAATGGTAGAGAAATTTACAATGTAAACGAAAAGCAACCCAAACATGTCAAGCATTAGATACACATTTAGTAAAAACATAATTTGTACAATTTAAAACCAATAATTATAAAATTCAACGAAGAAAGAGAAAGAATTATAAAATTAAATACAAATGGTGCAATATACAAAAACCAACATACCAACATTATGGACTTTAATGACAATCTCAAAGATCTTATCACAAACAATAATTTAACAACACTTGAATATTAACCCTCTCACTGTCGGTCAAGTAGATCTTTGTCAATGGGATCAGTGTCACTCACGTATATCTTTCTTTCTCTCAACGCACTGGCCGTATCCCACCGAGGTAGGGTTGCCCAAAAAGAAAAACAAAAGTTTCTCTTTTTAAATTTAGTAATATATACAGGAGAGGTTCCTAGCTCCTTAC
The DNA here is from genome assembly GCA_009830355.1 of Cherax destructor. Classification (NCBI taxonomy): domain Eukaryota; kingdom Metazoa; phylum Arthropoda; class Malacostraca; order Decapoda; family Parastacidae; genus Cherax; species Cherax destructor. Next base: position 11,867 of record WNWK01020782.1, on the reverse strand, counting down.
TCCCGGAATTTTAGTCGCCTCTTACGACACGCATGGACCCACGTACAGTAGGGCCCCGCTTTACGGCGTTCTGCTAATATGGGCATTTCAAATTATGACTAAAACTTGCTATACGGAAACCCCCCCACCTGACTTTCTAATACAGTGGACCCTCGGTTAACGAATACCCCGGAAATCGTGCAATTATGTAAGTATAATTTTGTAAGTTCTTGTGGAAGTGTATTTTTGGGGGTCTGAAATAGACTAACCTACGTGAAATTTTTCCTTAAGGGAGTAAATTCGTTCGGTAATGGCACTTGAACAGACTTCAGGAGTGAAGTTTTTACGAAACTCGGGGGTCCACTGTACAGTCACCGCGCCCCACCTGGTTTGTTTACATTCTCCGTGAGCACTGCGTCTCTCCATTATGTCTGGAAACTTTACAAAATTTCAAAGGGTTTTAAAGTTATTTCACGTTTCATACATTTTTTTTTTCAACAAGTCGGCCGCCCACCAAGGCAGGGTGACCCAAAAAGAAAGAAAATCCCCCCCCCCAAAAAAAATACTTTCATCATTCAACACTTTCACCTCACTCATACATAATCACTGTCTTTGCAGAGGCGCTCAGATACGACAGTTTAGAAGCCCCTCCAAACTGCCAATATCCCAAACCTCTTCTTTAAAGTGCAGGCAATGTACTTCCCATTTCCAGGACTCAAGTCTGGCTAACTGGTTTCCCTGAATCCCTTCACTAAATATTACCCTGCTCACTGATAATTATACTTATGGGTACCTGTACCTAAATAAACTTACACTATGTTGGCATGCAGGTACACATTAATATTACTAAGAGTGTCTTATTAGTCTTGAGGATGCCATATTATTAATGATAATAATAATGAGCAATTATAATCACTATGAAGAGCATTAAATGTCATATAGTATTACATTAATATAAACATTTTCATTCAGATTTTTTTATTTCTCTGTAAAGATTAGAATGTGTGGTTTACATTTATAAGACAATAATTACAAAGATGGCCATTAGCATGCCTAGCATGCCTGGGCATGCTAGGCATTTCAGGCAAACTAATACTAGTTCTTAATCTATATTACAAATTACAAACAAATACAAATTTCAAATGATAAAATAGATTTACAATAGTGAGGTAGTTCAGAATATTCAGATTGTAAAATTAGTAATGAGAATGGTTTCGTCTTGGCATGTTACATTTTTTTTTTTCAACAAGTCGGCCGTCTCCCACCGAGGCAGGGTGACCCAAAAAGAAAATACTTTCATCATCATTCAACACTTTCACCACACTCATACATAATCACTGTCTTTGCAGAGGCGCTCAGATATGACAGCTGTCACTATCTCAGACCCCTCATTTAAAGTGCAGGCATTGTACTTCCCATTTCCAAGACTCAAGTCCAACTAAATCAATTAACTGGTTTCCCTGAATCCCTTCACAAAATGTTACCCTGCTCACACTCCAACAGATCGTCATGTCCCAAAAACTATTCGTCTCCATTCACTCCTATCTAACACGCTCACACATGCTTGCTGGAAGTCCAAGCCCCTCGCCGACAAAACATCCTTTACCCCCTCCCTCCAACCTTTTCTAGGACGACCCCTACCCCACCTTCCTTCCCCTACAGATTTATAAGCTCTCCAAGTCATTCTACTTTGATCCATTCTCTCTAAATGACCAAACCACCTCAACAACCCCTCTTCAGCCCTCTGACAAATACAGTGGTACCTCGAGTTACGATATTTTTTCTTTCGAGAATGCTGTTCAAGTGCCATTACCAAACGAATTTATCCCCATAAGGAATAATGTAAAATAGAATAGTCCTTTTACACCCCCAAAAATATACTTACAAAAGCATTTAAAAAAATAAACTTACATAAAAGGGCGATTTTGGGGACCATCGTAACTCGAGGTACCACTGTACTTTTAGTAACTCCACACCTTCTCCTAATTTCCACACTCCGAATTTTCTGCATAATATTTACACCACACATTGCCCTTAGACAGGACATCTCCACTGCCTCCAGCCGCCTCCTCGCTGCAGCATTTGCAACCCATGCTTCACACCCATATACAGTGGTCCCTCGGTTTTCGTGCATCTCCAAACTCGAACATTTATGTAAGTGTATTTTCGTAAGTGATGTTGCAAGTGTATTTTTGGGGGTCTGAAATAGACTAACCTATGTGACATTATTTCTTAAGGAAGTAAATTCGTTCGGTAATGGCACTTGAGCAGCATTCTGGAATGAATTTTCGGCAAAAACCGAGGGACCACTGTAATAGTGTTGGTACCACTATACTTTCGTATATTCCTTTCTTTGCCTCCATGGATAACGTTTTTTGTCTCCACAGATACCTCAATGCACCACTCATCTTTTTTTCTTCATCAATTCTATGGTTAAACCTCATCCTTCATAAACCCATCCGCTGACACGTCAATTCCCAAATATCTGAAAACATTTGCTTCTTCCATAATCCCTCTCTCCAATGTGATATCCAATTTTTCTTTACGTATTTAAATCGTTTGATACCCTCATCACTTTACTCTTATCTATGTTCACTTTTAACTTTCTACCTTTACACACCCTCCCAAACTCGTCCACTAACCTTTGCAACTTTTCTTTAGAATCTCCCATAAGTATAGTATCATCAGCAAAAAGTAACTGTCTCAACTCCTATTTTGCATTTACAGTGGACCCCCGGTTTTCGTGATTTTTTCGTTCCAGAATGCTGTTCAAGTGCCATTACCAAACGAATTTATTCCCATAAGGAATAATGTAAAGTAGACTAGTCCTTTTAGACCCCCAAAAATACACTTATAAAAGCATTTAAAAAAAATACACTTACATAAAAGGGCGAGTTTCGAGCAGGACGAACACCGGGGGTCCACTGTAATTCCCCATAATTTAATCCCACCCCCTCTCCCCAACACCCTAGCATTTACTTCTTTTACAACCCATCTATAAATATATTAAACAACCATGGTGACAATATACATCCCTGTGTAAGACCTACTTAAGGGGTCGAACCTGAGTCTGCTGCCTTAAATGAGGCCGTGCTGACCACTGCACCACAGAGCCGTTATCAGCTACCCCCGGTTATCGGCCATAATTCGTTCCAGAATGCTGTTCGAGTGCCGTTACCAAACAAATTTATACCCATAAGGAATGATGTAAGTTAGATTAGTCCGTTTAGACCCCCAAAAATAAACTTATAAAAGCACTTACAAAAATACACTTACATAATTGTTCGAGTTGGGAGCAGTACGAAATCCGGGGGTCCACTGTAATTATAAGCATTATTACATTATTTTTTAATGCAGCAATAGTTTCTCACTAAGTTAGGCTGACCAAAGATCGAAAAGCACTTACCAGAGGCTGCCACAGTGAAAAATTATCTTCTCCAAAGCACAGTACTTACCCCTATTCTCTTTTTATATCCATGTAGAGACAAATCATAGCACTACATATATCATTCTTTACATATGATACTAGAATCTGTATAAGTGTATTACTTACAAAAAATATGATGTTAAACGAGGACAAATTTTGGTTACTCAGCTATGGAAAAACTGAGGAAATATCCAGATATTAATTTTTCAACATTGCAAATTCTTTTAGTGTATATATAATTTAAGTAATTAATAGACTTTTTTTTTTTCAAAAGATTTGAGTGCACAAGGCAACTGATTTATTACTGTAGTAGAGGTGGTGGTGTGCGGTTGCAGCGGCGGCAGCAGCGGCGGCGGTGGTGGCTGCTGCTGCTGCTGCTGCTATCATTTAGGGAGCACTTTGACGCGTAGGTCACTCAGTCCTCACAGGCATAAAAAAATATACAAAACAATAAAAACAAGGAAAAATCAACAAACAATAAAAGCAACAGACATATACACTCAACAGAATACCTTTTTTTTAAACACATTGGCTATCTCTCAAAGGCAGGATGACCAGAAAAAGAAGAAACACTTTCATGTCATTCATTCCTTCACTGTCTTGCCACATGCATGCCAACATCAGAGCTCAAATAACCTCCATTAGAGTGCAGGAACTGTACTTCCCACCTCCAGAACTAAAGCCCAGCTAACCAGTTTTCATTGAATTCCTTCATAAATGTTAACATGCTTACACTAACAGTATGTCAAATCATTAAAAACACTTTGTTGTTATACCTATCTAACATTCTCACACAACCTGATGGTTGTTCAAGACCCAAGCAATCAAAACATCCCTTACCCTCTTCCCTCCAACCCTTCCTAGGATAACCTCTACTCCTCATTTCCTCTATGCCCAGATTTACATGCCCTCCAACTAGTCCTATTTTGCTCCATCCTCTTTCTATGTCCAAACCACCTCAACCCTTCTCTGTCCTTTGAATAACACTTTAGGTAACCCACACACCTCCTAATCTTCAAGATACAAATTTTCTGCATAATATTCACACTACATATTGCCCTCAAACATAACATCTTCACTGCCTCCAATCTCCTTTCCATAATGTTTTAAAATATTATACCAAGTTAACCCTTTCAGGGTCCAGACCCCCGATCTGAAACTTGTCCACAGGGTCCAAGAATTTAAAAAAAAAAATTGTTATTTTTTCTTATGAAATGGTAGAGAATCCTTTCCTGAAGGTAACAGAAAACAAAGTACGAAATTTGATAAAAAACTGACAAAAATATGCTCTCCCAAATTTTGCTGCATCAGCGATTTTGCCCACTTTGACTCCCATTTTAGGCAAATTACATTATTCCAGTCGGCCAAATTCTTGGCTATTTCACTAGTATTACTTCTATTTTATCAATTGAGTAGAAGAAATCGCCCATTCAATTGTTTCAACTACCCAATAAAGTGATCTGAATTTGGTAATTTGGCCAATTTCACACAAAGTTCAAAATAATCAAATTTCAAAATAGGGTCCAAAAAGAACAATGAAGGCATTCCTGACACTAAAATAACATTTCCTCTGTTTATTTGTTACATTTCCAGGCTTTACAAATGAATTTCATTTTGATTTTTTATTCACATAATGAATTTTTATTCACATCAAAAAATAGATCTATTGTTATACAATATTGTAATAACTGTATAAATAATATCAGCGCATTCATGAACGGACATTAGACCTACCAGCTGACGGGCATTGGACGTGTGATGTCATTTGTTGACTCTTGAACATCGGCAAAAATCTAATATTTCCGCTACTTTCAGCTCAGTTTCAAGCCATTTTCATTACTAAAACCAATCAAAATCATCTCTATTTCTGTAATATATCATCCAATCTATCAATTGAGACCAAGAAACTGCAAATACAACTGTATAAAACATGAAAAAAAAAACCACAAATTCGCTTTCTTTATCCAAAAATAGTCGCAGTTTTTTTCTCATTATGCACTGTGTACTGCAGGATTTGTTTATGTGGTGCACACTTACCACACAGATGTATTCTCTCAGATCTAGACCCAAATTTACCGCTCACAGCTTTATCTGAGTGAGCTGAGCTCGGCTTGGACCCTGGCTCCAGGACTGACCCTTAAAATAACCTGTATTAACCCTTTGACAGTTTTGGTCGTATATATACGTCTTACGAGCCAGTTTCAGACGTATATAGTATACTCAAAAAATTCTAGCGGCTTCAAAAAAAGCGGGAGAAAACTGGTAGGCCCACATATGAGAGAATGGGTCTGTGTGGTCAGTGTGCGCTGTATAAAAAAAATCCTGCAGCACGCAGTGCATAATAAGAAAAAAAAACTCCGACCATGTTTTTGGATTAAAACGGCGACTTTGAGGTGTATTTTCGTATAGTATTTATGGTTGGATTCTCTTTTTCGTGGTCTCATTTGATAGAATGGAAAACATACTACAGAAATAGAGATGATTTTGATTAGTTTCATGATGAAAACGACCTTGAAATTGAGCTCAAAGTAGGGGAAAAGTTTGATTTTTGCCAATGTTTAAGAGTAAACAAATCACGCCACGCGTCCAATACACATCAACTGGCGAGTCTAATATTCTTTCACAAGTGCACTGATATTATTTATACCATTTTTACAATAATGCAATAGTCTGCATAACGGTAAATCTTCTATTTTTTGTATGAATAAAAAATCAAAATAGAAAGCAAGAGTAATATAAGAGGGGCCTAAAGACGTGCCTAATGAACAGATAACATCTTATTTTAGTGTCAGGAATGTCTGCATTGTTTATTCTGGACCCTATTTTGAAATTGACAACTTTTTATTTTGCATGAAATTGGCCAAATTGCCAATTTCTGACCACTTTATTGGGTAGTTGAAATCGGTAAATTGGTGGTTTCTTGTACTCAATCGATAGAACAAATGGAGTTCTAAAGAAGTAGCTATGAGTTTGGTCGACTGGAACAATGAAATTGGCCGAAAATAGGGCTCAAAGTCGGCGAAATTGCCGATGCATATATATCGCAGAGATCACTAACTTCGCGTGAGTGTAATTCCGTAAGTTTTCCATCAAATTTCATACTTTTGGTGTCATTACCATCGGGAAAAGATTATCATTTCAAAAGAATTTTGTTTTTTTCGAAAATTTTGCGACAACAGGAGACACCTCAGGATTAGGGGTTGCGACAGTCAAAGGGTTAATTAAAAACTATTAAATTATTAATGACAACACTTCATAAGAGTACCCTGAGGACTTTACCGACACCTTGATAATTATAAAAAACATGACAAAGGCAGAAAGGCTTAGCTGAGGGCAAACTGTTAATATATGATCCACTGCCAGTGGTACATCACAAGCTACACACATGGCTATGAGTGAGAGAGGTGCTATTGTCAGGGGATAGCAAATAACCAGACCTATGATGTTTAACCCAAATATGGATTACAGGTTTCATACTATTATCATTAAATGGAGAGTTAGAGGTATCGGGAAGATGGAGGGAATATTTTGAGGAGTTGTTAAATGTTGATGAAGACAGGGAAGCTGTGATTTCTTGTATAGGGCAAGGAGGAATAACATCTTGTAGGAGTGTGGAAGAGCCAGTTGTGAGTGTGGGGGAAGTTCGTGAGGCAGTGGGTAGAATGAAAGGGGGTAAGGCAGCTGGGATTGATGGGATAAAGATAGAAATTTTAAAAGCAGGTGGGGATATAGTTTTGGAGTGGTTGGTGCTATTATTTAATAAATGTATGGAAGAGGGTAAGGTACCTAGGGATTGGCAGAGAGCGTGTATTGTTCCTTTGTATAAAGGCAAAGGGGACAAAAGAGAGTGCAAAAATTATAGGGGAATAAGTCTGTTGAGTGTACCTGGTAAAGTGTATGGTAGAGTTATTAATGAAAGAATTAAGAGTAATCAGAGAGCAGGATAGCAGATGAACAAGGGGGCTTTAAGAAAGGTAGGGGGTGTGTAGACCAAGTGTTTACAGTGAAACATATAGGTGAACAGTATTTGGATAAGGGTAAAGAGGTTTTTGTGGCATTTATGGATTTGGAAAAGGCATATGATAGGGTGGATAGGGGAGCAATATGGCAGATGTTGCAGGTGTATGGAATAGGAGGTAAGTTACTGAAAGCAGTGAAGAGTTTTTATGAGGATACTGAGGCTCAGGTTAGTGTGTAGGAGGGAGGGGGACTATTTCCCAGTAAAAGTGGGCCTTAGACAAGGATGTGTGATGTCATCGTGGTTGTTCAATATATTTATAGATGGAGCTGTAAGAGAAGTGAATGCGAGGGTCTTGGCAAGAGGTGTGGGGTTAAAAGATAAAGAATCAAATACAAAGTGGGAGTTGTCAGTTGCTTTTTGCTGATGACACTGTGCTTTTGGGAGATTCTGAAGAGAAGTTGCAGAGGTTAGTGGATGAATTTGGTAGGGTGTGTAAAAGAAGAAAATTGAAAGTGAATACAGTGGTCCCTCGGTTTTCATGCATCTCCAAACTCGAACATTTATGTAAGTGTATTTTCGTAAGTGCTGTTGCAAGTGTATTTTTGGGGGTCTGAAATAGACTAACCTACGTGACATTATTTCTTAAAGAAGTAAATTCGTTCGGTAATGGCACTTGAGCAGCATTCTGGAACGAATTTTCGGCGAAAACCGAGGGACCACTGTATAGGAAACAGTAAGGTGATGAGCATAACAAAAAAGATTAGGTGACGAAAGATTGGATATCAGATTGGAGGGAGAGAGTATGGAGGAGGTGAATGTATTCAGATATTTGGGAGTGGACATGTCAGCAGATGGTTCTATGAAGGATGAGGTGAATCATAAAATTGATGAGGGAAAAAGGGTGAGTGGAGCACTTCGGAGTCTGTGGAGACAAAAAACTTTTTCCATGGAAGTAAAGAGGGAAATGTATGAGACTATAGTTATACCAACACTCTTATATGGGTGTTACGGCCCCCTATCTAACACGGCTGTTAGGTAGTATACCTGCCGGCCTGTGACGTAATCAAACGTGATGTTTGACTGACGAGCCGGCTAGACTGACAGTGTCAACGAGACTCTCCCCTATTCAACACTGGAGAGTTTACCAGCTCCCTGATACACTACTGGAGTTCGCCAGGAAGACCTGCTTGAGAGTTGCAGACTTTCGCAGTGTGGTGCTGGTGACAGGCCTACAGTGCTCCAGTGCAGAGAGAACTGGAAGTTCTATCCTCTCTAGACTGTGTTACTTGAGAGCAACTCTGTACTTGTGATGTTTGCAAGGCCAAGTACAGTTGATGAGAACACTGTAATGAGGAGAGCGGCAAGTCTGGTCACCAGAATCTACTAGCTTATTCATCATACTGACTGATGTACCTGCGACTATGTACCTGCGACTATGTACCTGTGACTATGTACCTGCAACTATGTACCTGAGACTATGTACCTGAGATTGTGTTTACCCGGAGATTGTTACCCGGAGTGTCAGGTATTCAGTGGTGCATCCAGAGAGTTTGTGACGGTGGCACGACACAAGTTAAGAGTCGTTTATTTGGTGTGTGTCAAGACGCGGTGCACAGGTTTTATTAGAGATGGGTTCATTATGCAGGGGGCGTGCCATGTGGCACAGAGAAGGTGTCGTGTGACACAGCGATAGAGTCTTATGGTACAGGGAGATCGGGTGTCGTGGAACCCCGTAAGCGTGCCATAAGACAGAGATAAGGGTATCTGAGGACACGGTGGAGAAGGAGTATCATGACGAGGTATTATAGTGTCCTGCGTGACACTTGAAGATGGCAGCGACTTGATAAGCACAGATTATATATTAACTACGGATTGCTTTTATATCAATAATATAATATAATAAATATTGAAAATCTGATATTTTACTTAGTATCCCAAACAGTCGTTTATTACAAATGGTTATTTATTTTGTAATAATGGGTATGAAGCATGGGTGATGAATGTTGCAACGAGGAGAAGGCTGGAGGCAGTGGAGATGTCATGTCTGAGGTCAATGAGTGGTGTAAATATAATGCAGAAAATTCGGAGTTTGGAAATTAGGAGGAGGTGTGGGATTACCAAAACTATTATCCAGAGAGCTGAGGAGGGGTTGTTGAGGTGGTTCGGACATGTAGAGAGAATGGAACGAAACAGAATGACTTTGAGTGTATAAATCTGTAGTGGAGGGAAGGCGGGGTAGGGGTCGGCCTAGGAAAGGTTGAGGGAGGGGGTAAAGGAGGTTTTGTGTGCGAGGGGCTTGGACTTCCAGCAAGCATGTGTGAGCGTATTTGATAGAAGTGAATGGAGACAAATGGTTTTTAATACTTGACGTGCTGTTGGAGTGTGAGCAAAGTAACATTTATGAAGGGATTCAGGGAAACCGGCAGGCCGGACTTGAGTCCTGGAGATGGGAAGTATAGTGTCTGCACTCTGAAGGAGGGGTGTTAATGTTGCAGTTTTATAACTGCAGTGTAAAGCACCCCTCTGGCAAGACAGTGATGGAGTGAATGATGATGAAAGTTTTTCTTTTTCGGGCCACCCTGCCTTGGTGGGAATCGGCCGTGTGTTAATAAATAAATAAAAAAGAATAGTCTGTGGGAATAAAAGGAATGAAGAAAGCTATGACCAACTTATCATTCAGAGCTCTGTTAAAAACTTCATTGCCAATCTCAAGCTACAGTATTACACACACACTCAAGCTAAAAACATTCCAACTGATTAAAACTATTTGCACCTATACACCCTTATGCTCACCACCCCCACCCCTACCAGAACCACCACCACCACCACTACCAGAACCACCACCACCACCACTACCAGAACCACCACCACCACCACTACCAGTACCACCATGTTTCTGCTGCTTCAGTCAATACCACAGCTAGAAAAAAGGAGGAACTGGATTTTTTTAAACAAATGTAAGCGTAAAACAAATTACCTTTAATTGTGAGAGCCCCTTGGAGGCATAACATTGTGAAACAGGCAGTCAGCAGATAATGCAAATATAAAATATCCATGATATCAGATAATATATCAAAGAAATTTGCGCTACTGGAGTTGGGTATATATTCTCGGCACAAATATAAATTTTACATTCCAAAATAGGCAGCATTCTATTTTCCTGAATTATATAGATAACAGCTAAACCATTGAGAAATATGTAAACAAAACGAATGTTTCCCAGCTTTAGAGATATGAACACCAGCTCTCTTTGCTAACTGAACTTACATCACATTTTCTCAAAAAACAAAATACTTCAATTTTCAGCAACCTAATACAATGCACACTGTATTTTAAATGTATTGATAGCTATAGTAATTTAGTCTTAATATAGTAGGTCTGAATACAAAATATTAAGGTATGAAGACTGAATAACATATTTCTGTACAAGATTTGAGTAATTCCATCTAGTAGTAGGTTAACATAACAGCAAAAGCAGTCACCTGAGAGGACTCAAGACTCCACTGTATGTAAAAATATATTACTAATTGAACAGAAGTATCAATCTTAATTTAAAATCGATTTATTTTGTAAATTTACTATGAATGAATAAAGTGTGTTAGATAGGATTGAATGGAGACAAATGGTTTTTGGGATCTGACGAGCTGTTGTGTGAGCAGGGTAATATTTTGTGAAGGGATTCAAGGACACTGGTTAGCCAGACTTAAGTCCTGGAGGTGGGAAGTACAATGCCTGCACTTTAACCCTTAAACTGTCCACACGTAGATATACGTTCACGTGTGTACTGCCCCGAACGTAGTTCTACGTTTTATTTTTCATTCCTTCAAATTTAGTGCGATAGGCCTGAGTCGTCTAGACATGAGAGAATGGGTCTGTGCCCTCAGTGTGCGCAGTATTAAAAAAATCTGGGACCACCAGTTCAATTGAGTGCCAGCTAGAGCAAATACTGTGGCAAACACCAGAGATTCACTGATGTCATGTCGCATTAACACTCCCCTTATAAGAGGAAAGTAAAAATAGGTTAGATAAATACATGACTGGCTGTGGGTGGGTGTGAGTTGGACCTGACTAGCTTGTGCTACTAGGTCTGATGACATGCTCCTTCCTTCAGAGGATGTGACCTGACTAGGTGGGTCATTGGTCTAAGCTGGGGGGTGATATGGACCTGCATTGCATGGGCCAGTAGGCCTGCTGCAGTGTTCCTTCTTTCTTATGTTCTTATGTATTCGGCAGGCTGGCTGGCTTTGGCTGTCTCTCTATCTGTCTATAACTCTGTCTATATCTTTGTCTGTCTATATCTTTGTCTGTCTATATCTATATGTCCTATAGCTGTCTATCTCTCTCTCTCTCACATGTACACATAAGTACAGTTATTATACATAGTGTAAATTACCTAGGATAACCCAAAATTCCAGGCAAAGTGCTATACAATGCTTGTAGAAATAAGGCATAATAAGCATGACTGGCAAGTAATACGCATCGTCACTTCTGCATCGTGTA
>WNWK01020781.1:15000-35187 GCA_009830355.1 Cherax destructor | reverse complement strand
ACCTCCCTCAGTCCCTTCTACCTCGATCTCTTCTACCCTCCCCCTGCACTACCCCGCCCTCTCACTCCATCCCTACTAATATCCATCTCCCTCTTACAACCCATTCTCCTGCCCCTAATAACCTGCAGCACTGTATCCCCCTGTGTTTGCGCTTCTATTTGATTATAAAAATTTTGTGAGCATTGTCAGGTTCCAGTGTCTGTTCAATATCCTGTTGGACTGCCCCATATCAACGAGCACGCGGTTTACCTCCAAGGGCATCTTCGCTCGCGGCCTTTCTTTACCTCCCCTTCTTGCGATGGCCCCTCCTTTAATCCTGACTCTCTCTTGATTTTTTGACAGAAAGACTTACTGTGTTTCCCCTTCTTTGGATTTAAACTGAATGCCTCCCATTCTCCCCAGCGGCTTTATAACCTCAATGGGTTTAGGCTTGTCCATGACTGTAAGAATAATAATAATGATTTGGTTGAATCAGTGGAAGGGAAACCTTAGGATTTTATTATTAACAGTGGAATGGAAACGGCAACAAATAAGAAATTGTGGAGGGATTTTCTATACAAGTTGAGATTTTGTGGTATAGCATCCTCCTTGATACTGAAAAGGGCTGTTAACCAAACGAATTAGTTGCCTCCTTGTCCTTGGATCAAACCTGATTCACTACCCAGGCACTTTTATGACCTCTTCAAGTTTAGCACTTCTCATGAATATTATAATAAAGCAGCTCATTCTCTCACTTTATTTGATTATAAATAATAATCTCAATAAGAGTAATCCAGTCGATAAAGCATCCTCCATTTTTTTAGTATTCATGGGAATACTCAATGCCGTGCTCCTTCCTGCTTCGCATGGGCCAGTAGGCCTGCTGCAGTGTTCCTTCTTTCTTATGTTCTTATATCTCGCACTGCCAGACAAGCACCTGTTTTTTATTGCTTTACTGTTGCTTAATTATAAACGAACGTCATTGGGAGAAATTGAAAGGTAATTAGAGTCCAGGTAGGATATAGATTTGGTCGGAGAGGGTGCCCATCTAGTGTGTGGCCAGTATGGACACCTATAGGATTGCAATGCAATAGCTGGAAAAAATATCAAAAACTTCAGAGGTGATGGTTGTGCTGAGCTTTTGTGTTTCGCATCAAAGAGCTGTTATCCACATCAGTTCATTTCAAAGCCAGTAAGATACTACCATTAAGGTATACTACCATCCCAGGATGCCACCCAGGTACCTACTTACTACCAGGTGAACAGAGACAGTAGGGTAAGAAAACACACCCAGTTTCATCCATCATGGTTTGCGATGGTGATTGTGCATTGTGATTAAGTCGTAATGGTGGTGATTGGGATTGTGGTAGCTGTAGTAATCTTAGCCTAGTTGATCAGCCCTGATCCACCGGAGGGGGCGTTGATCCCTGAATACCCTCCAGGTACCAGGTAGGTAGGCTATAGTGGCAGTAAGGTGTGTTGGAGGGTTGTGGTAAGATGGTGGGTGGAGGATGTTGTTGTAATTGTGGTATGTTGAGTTGTAGTTGTGGTACTGGTGGTTATAAGTGAGGTAGGTTAGTGGTGGCTTGTGATGTGTGGCCAGTTAGTGGTGGCGGTTGGATGTGTGGTCCTAGTAGGCTGTGTTTGGGGTTTGCAAGCCGATGGGGTTAGTAGGCTGTGGTGGTGGTTGCAAGCGGAGTGGTGGGGTTGTGGTAGGCTGTGGTGGTGGTTGCAAGCCGGAGTGGTGGGGTTGTAGTAGGCTGTGGTGGTGGTGCAAGCCGGAGTGGTGGGTTGTAGTAGGCTGTGGTGGTGGTTGCAAGCCGGAGTGGTGGGGTTGTAGTAGGCTGTGGTGGTGGCTGCGCGGAGTGGTGGGGTTGTAGTAGGCTGGGTGGATGGTTGCAAGCCGGAGTGGTGGGGTTGTAGTAAGCTGGTGATGGTTGCAGCCGGAGTGGTGGGTTGTAGTAGGCTGTTGATGGTTGGTAAACGTGATGGATGAGATGGTGGTTGTTGAGGGTGGTGGTGATTGTGGTAAGATGTGGTGGTGGTTGTGGTAAGATGTGGTGGTGGTTGTGGTAAGATGTGGTGGTGGTTGTGGTAAGATGTGGTGGTGATTGTGGAAAGATGTGGTGGTGGTTGTGGTAAGATGTGGTGGTGTGTGGTAAGATGTGGTGGTTGTGGTAAGATGGGGGGTGGTTGTGGTAAGATGTGGTGGTGGTTGTGGTTTTTTTAAGATGTGGTGGTGGTTGTGGTAAGATGTGGTGGTGGTTGTGGTAAGATGTGGTGGTGGTTGTGGTAAGATGTGGTGGTGGTTGTGGTAAGATGTGGTGGTGGTTGTGGTAACGAGTATCGTGATAGCATCAACTAAGAAATGCTGACGGCAGAGTAACCAACGCTGTGACGTATCGCTTCTTTAATACCGGTGACACCAACTAACTGTTAATCCATCCTAATTTATCAGTCATATAACCGCTGTCGGTTGACAGCTTACTAACTGAGCACTAGAAAAGCAGTCACGAGTCTTGGTGGTGTGTGTCCACGCATCACAGCTGCCAGTTATACGTAAGAAACAGGAACGTGAATGAATGGGCATCCAGATCGGGTTCTATTTTTAATTGCTTTACTGCAGAGCGCCCCTTCCAGTGGTCTTTGCATCAGTTAACTGTGAACATCGAGTGATTATATATGTTCCTTAGAAGAAGCAAATACCTCCAATAACACTACCTCAACAAAGAATGTGATCGAAGCAAATTGTCGGAAAGTGACCGTAAATTATAATCATTGGGCTTGTTAATGACCCGTCCTCTTGTAACTTGATTTCATAAATGGTTTGAAAACCGACAAGTTGAAGATTGAGACACTTATGAACAGTGAAATCTTATAAGTTCCAATGGAATTTTTTATAAAGATTCCCATATGTTGCATAAGTGTTCTTAATAAAGATTCCATATGTTACATAAGTGTTTCTTAATAAAGATTCCATATGTTGCATAAGTGTCTCTTAATAAAGATTCCCATATGTTGCATAAGTGTCTCAATAAAGATTCCCATATGTTGCATAAGTGTTTTAATAAAGATTCCCATATGTTGCATAAGTGTCTCTTAATAAAGATTCCCATATGTTGCATAAGTGTCTCTTTAATAAAGATTCCATATGTTGCATAAGTGTCTCTTAATAAAGATTCCCATATGTTGCATAAGTGTCTCTTTAAAGATTCCATATGTTGCATAAGTGTCTCTTAATAAAGATTCCCTATGCATAGTTCAAAAAAAGTGGGCTCAACTTCAACTTGTATTTCCACCAGTGTTCATCAATAAAATTTCACTTTAAGATAATGCAGCATGATTAGTTACAACTCTTTTGATGCCGGTTAAAGGTCCTTGATCATAGAGAGTGAAGCTGCCTGTGCCTTCCCAGGATCGAAGTTGATTGCTCCCCATTTCCCAGGCGGCATGAGACTGCGGATTTAGTGCTTTCCCGTGAATGTAGGTGAAAAATTATATCAAGTACCATTATATTCATAGGTTATATTGCAGCGCTGTATGACCCTAGGGGGTTTAGCGCTTTTTTATTATAATCATAAGTCACTTAGCGCTTTCTTTGATTATAATAATAATAATAATGTCACATATGTAGTACTAAGTTATTTATCAAGAAGTTTTGAACGTAGTATTTTTTTTTTCAATCCAAAGGACAGGCACCAAAAGTCAGTACCTGACCATCTAGGCTGTGGTTCCTCCCCTGGTTTACGTGTGGTCAGCAGTAACAGCCTGGTTGATCAGGCACTCATCCACCACGAGTCCTGGACCGGAACGCGGGGAGGTTGACCCCTGGAACATCCTCAGGGTAAGCAAAACGTCTCAGTGTGCTACACACATGTTTTATAAACACCTGTGATTAATAATAATCGATACAACTATCACGTTGTATTAACCTTGTGGGTTTAACGCTTAGTTGTAATTGTAATAATTATCGCACGAGCCACCGGTAATTACCAGACTTGCTTCTGCTCTGAGAGGAGGAGGAGGTGTTGATTCACCGGGAATTCTCCCGGCCCGAGTCTTTACCAGATGGCGACCCGGCTCCGGCTCCCTGGCGTGGGAGTGTCAGAGACCTATGTCTCCCATGGGAGGGGATACCCCTCATCGGCGGGACCAACTGGCCCCAGGCCTAGCCACATTCCCCACCAGCACGAGGCATGGAGGTAGATAGATGCTAGGCCCCTGTGGTCTGTCACCTTCCCTAACGGGAAGGGCAGGCTTAAGAGCTGCAGATGGTAGCAAGCTCCAGCCTTGGCACCTACCCTGCCCTAGAAGGGCTGGGCATGGTGATCGACCCTGTTCTGAGAGCTGGAATGGTATTAATGTCAACCACAAGAGGTTTGACTACTGCAGGTTACATTTGTGGTATGGCGATCGGGTGATTAGTTAGGCTGTTGCTTTCTGCCGTCTGCAGAGCTATTTCATGTAGATTTTATTATGCTTAACATACACAGTTGTGGCACTTGGCAGTAGCACCATCAAATTTAAGCATTGCTTCTTCAAACTAAAACAAATAATTTATAAAAGATTAATTTTTATATGTTAAATCAGAAAACCACTCGGAAACTACTCACAAAATCCAGTTAAACGCCGGGGCGCATCTTTGATGGTTCACGCCTTCATGAAGAAATACATTTCGGTGCGTCTTTGATCATTAGTATGTTATATCTGATGTGACTCAATAATGGTCCAGAAAGGACAGAAATGTTGTCTAAAGTTTATTCTCCAAAGTAAGTTTTTTTGGGGGGAGATGAAGGGTGTGTAACAGTGTGAATACTATCCTGATCCCTGGATGGAACAGTTCTTCCAGAGTTCTCTGTGTTCATATTTTGTGCTGTTCCATCAGTTTCCAACTTATAATAGTTAAACGCGATGGTAGTGCAGCTCCATTCAAGGTACAACCTCAACTGGTAGCCGCCTCAGCTCACAACATGAGGGTCTGCTCTTCGATCCCCAGACGAATGGAAACTTTGATCATGTTTCCTTACACGTACTGCTCCTGATCACCTAGCAGTAAGTAGGTACCTGGGTGTTAGCCAATAGGTGTGAGTCGCATCCTGGGGAAGGGGGAAGAGAATTAAACCCCAATGGAAATAAGCCACTTCGGTGACATGGCTTTATTGGGTCATCCTGGGTTACTAACCATCTACCTGGAGGGTGTTCCTAGAGGTCAACTCCCCTGCGGCCCGGTCCATGACCAGGCATCGCGGTGGATCAGGACCTGATCAACCAGGCTGTTACTGCCGGCAGCACGCAATCCAACGTACGAACCACAGCCTGGCTGGTCAGATACTGACCTTAGATGTCTTCACTCATTCATGTAGGTTTGCCAAGACGGGTCCTGGCCCAGGTCTTCATGTGGCGACCCGGCAGTGGCTCCCGAAGGAGTGTCGGAGTGTGTACAAGTGATGTACCGTTTACAGCCCTATGGTAGGGGCACGGTGAGTCTTTCAACTTCATTTGAGGGATTCCTGGCAATCAAGCCGCAGCCCGAGTGCCAAAACGACTCCGGGGATTCTCTAGAGGTGTGTTAACACCTGACGTCTTTAGGTGTCTGTCCAGTTCCCTCTTGAAGATAACTAGGGGCCTATTGGTAATCCTCCTTACGTATCCTGAGAGGCAGTTGAACAGTCTTAGGCCCCTGACACTTATTATGTTGTCTCTTATTGTACTCGTGGCACACCTGCTTTTCATTGGACGGATGTTGCACCTCCTGCCGAGTATTTGGCTTTCGTTCAAGTCCCTCGCATACAAAACTTCCTTTACCCCCTCCCTCCAACCCTTCCTAGGACGATCCCTACCCCGCCTTCCCTCTATTACAGATTTATGCGCCCTCCAAGGCAACCTAACACTCTCTCTAAATGTCCGAACCACCTCAACACCCCCTCTAACACCCCCTCCTCTGACCTCTGGTTAATACTTTTAGTAACCCTGCACCTTCTAATCTCCAAGCAACGAATTATCTGCATAATATTCACACCACACATTGCCGTCCTGCCAAATGAGTGTGCAACGGAAGCCTGTAATTGTTTTAAATAGTGGTAGGATTGCTAGTGTCTTTTCTTTCTGATAACAGGTACATCTTGCTACTTCTACTTACATTTAGGTTACACTACACATGCATGTACACGTATATGTATACACCCCCATTAGGGTTTTCTTCTATTTCTAGTTCAAGTTCTTATTCATTTTCCTTTCATTTCCATGGGGAAGTGGAAAAGAATTCTTCCTCAGTAAGCCATGGCGACTAAAATGCAGGGAGCAAAGGGGCTAGTAACTTCTATATAAATTCCTAAGCATATTCTTATTGTACCCACGAACTAGTGGTATTGATCAATAACAACACTGCGACTAGCCAAGGAGTCGAACCCCGTGGACTAGAGTGTCATGTGTTTTCGCTCACCATGAGGCGGGCCAAATCAGCATGGGTTCGACTCCTTGGCTAGGTAAAACTTGCTATTTTGGCTTAAATAGCAACGCTCTTCTTGCCGAATAAGGCAAGCGAAAATTTGTGTATGCAATAATTTCGCAAAAATCATTCTGAACCTAACGAAAAAAATATATTTCATTGTGTTTATTTATTATTAAATTAATGTAAGCTTATCCAAAATATATTTACATAGATTAAGCTAAATTAAATTGTGCTTGCTATAATGAGGTTAGGTAAGTTTTCTAAGGTTCTTTTGGTACAAAATTATTAATTTTTATTTTTTATTTTTTTATTAACACATCGGCCGATTCCCACCAAGGCAGGGTGGCCCGAAAAAGAAAAACTTTCATCATCATTCACTCCATCACTGTCTTGCCGAAGGGTGCTTTACACTACAGTTATAAAACTGCAACATTTACACCCTCCTTCAGAGTGCCGGCACTGTACTTCCCATCTCCAGAACTCAAGTCCGGCCTGCCGGTTTCCTGAATCCCTTCATAAATGTTACTTTGCTCACACTCCAACAGCACGTCAAGTATTAAAAACCATATGCCTCCATTCACTCCTATCAAATACGCTCACACATGCTTGCTGGAAATCCAAGCCCTCGACACAAAACTTCCTTTACCCCCTCCCTCCAACCTTTCCTAGGCCGACCCCTACCCCGCCTTCCCTCCACTACAGATTTATACACTCTCGAAGTCACTCTGTCTCGTTCCATTCTCTCTACATGTCCAAACCACCTCAACAACCCTCCTCAGCTCTCTGGACAATCGTTTTGGTAATCCCACCTCCTCCTAATTTCCAAACTCCGAATTCTCTGCATTATATTCACACCACACATTGACCTCAGACATGACATCTCCACTGCCTCCAGCCTTCTCCTCGTTGCAACATTCATCACCCATGCTTCACACCCATATAAGAGCGTTGGTATAACTATCTCTCATACATTCCCTCTTTACTTCCATGGACAAGGTTCTTTGTCTCCACAGACTCAAGTGCTCCACTCACCCTTTTCCCTCATCAATTCTATGATTCACCTCATCCTTCATAGACCCATCCGCCGACATGTCCACTCCCAAATATCTGAATACATTCACCTCCTCCATACTCTCTCCCTCCAATCTGATATCCAATCTTTCGTCACCTATTCTTTTTGTTATCCTCATCACCTTACTCTTTCCTATATTCACTTTCAATTTTCTTCTTTTACACACCCTACCAAATTCATCCACCAACCTCTGCAGCTTCTCTTCAGAATCTCCCAAAGCACAGTGTCATCAGCAAAAGCAACTGTGACAACTCCCACTTTGTATTTGCTTCTTTATCTTTTAGCCCAACACCTCTTGCCAAGACCCTCGCATTCACTTCTCTTACAACCCCATCTATAAATATATTGAACAACCACGGTGACATCACACATCCTTGTCTAAGGCCCACTTTTACTGGGAAATAGTCCCTTCCCTCCTACACACTCTAACCTGAGCCTCACTATCCTCATAAAAACTCTTCACTGCTTTCAGTAACCTTCCTCCTATTCCATACACCTGCAACATCTGCCACATTGCCCCCTATCTACCCTATCATACGCCTTTTCCAAATCCATAAATGCCACAAAACATCTTTACCCTTATCCAAATACTGTTCACCTATATGTTTCACTGTAAACACTTGGTCTACACACCCCTACCTTTCCTAAAGCCCCCTTGTTCATCTGCTATCCTGCTTTCTGTTTTACTCTTAATTCTTTCAATAATAACTCTACCATACACTTTACCAGGTACACTCAACAGACTTATTCCCCTATAATTTTTGCACTCTCTTTGTCCCCTTTGCCTTTATACAAAGGAACAATACACGCTCTCTGCCAATCCTAGGTACCTTACCCTCTTCCATACATTTATTAAATAATGCACCAACCACTCCAAAATTATATCCCTACCTGCTTTTAACATTTCTATCTTTATCCCATCAATCCCAGCTGCCTTACCCCTTTCATTCTACCCACTGCCTCACGAACTTCCCTACACCCACAACTGGCTCTTCCACACTCCTACAAGATGTTATTCCTCCTTGCCCTACACACGAAATCACAGCTTCCCTGTCTTCATCAACATTTAACAAATCCTCAAAATATTCTCTCCATCTTCCCGATACCTCTAACTCTCCATTTAATAACTCTCCTCTCCTATTTTTAACTGTCAAATCCATTTGTTCTCTAGGCTTCCTCAACTTATTAATCTCATTCCAAAACTTTTCTTATTTTCAACAAAATTTGCTGATAACATCTCACCCACTCTCTCATCTGCTCTCTTTTTACATTGCTTCACCACTCTTTTAACCTCTCTTTTTCTCTCCATATACTCTTCCCTCCTTGCATCACTTCTACTTTGTAAAAACCTCTCATATGCTAACTTTTTCTCCCTTACTACTCTCTTTACATCATCATTCCACCAATCGCTCCTCTTCCTCCCGCACCCACTGCCTGTAACCACAAACTTCTGCTGAACACTCTAACACTACATTTTAAATCTACCCCATACATTTTCGACCCCATTGCCTACACTCTCACTAGCCCATCTATCCTCCAATAGTTGTTTATATCTTACCCTAACTGCCTCCTCTTTTAGTTTATAAACCTTCACCTCTCTTTTACTTACTGATTCTATTTTCCTTGTATCCCATCTACCTTTTACTCCCACTGTAGCTATAACTAAAAAGTGATCTGATATATCTGTAGCCCCTCTATAAACATGTACATTCTGAAGTCTACTCAACAGTCTTTTATCTATCAATACATAGTCCAACAAACTACTGTCATTACGCCCTACATCATATCTTGTATACTTATTTATCCTCTTTTTCTTAAAATATGTATTACCTATAACTAAACCCCTTTCTATACAAAGTTCAATCAAAGGGCTCCCATTATCATTTACACCTGGCACCCCAAACTTACCTACTACACCCTCTCTGCATGTTTCTCCCACTTTAGCATTTAGGTCCCCTACCACAATTACTCTCTCATTTGGTTCAAAAGTTCCTATACATTCGCTTAACATCTCCCAAAATCTCTCTCTCTCCTCTACACTCCTCTCTTCTCCAGGTGCATACACGCTTATTATGACCCACTTTTCGCATCCGACCCTTATTTTAATCCACATAATCCTTGAATTTACACATTTATATTCCTCTTTTCCTTCCATAACTGATCCTTCAACATTATTGCTACCCTTCCTTAGCTCTAACTCTCTCAGATACTCCTGACTTAATCCCATTTATTTCTCCCCACTGAAACTCGCCTACCCCTTCAGCTTTGTTTCGCTTAGGCCAGGACATCCAACTTCTTTTCATTCATAACATCGGCAATCATCTCTTTCTTATCATCCGCACTACATCCACGCACATTCAGACAACCCAATTTTATAAAGTTTTCTTCTTCTCGTTTTTAGTAGATTTGTACAGGAGAAGGGGTTACTAGCCCATTGCTCCCGGCATCTTAGTCGCCTCATACGACACGCATGGCTTACGGAGGAAAGATTCTTTCCACTTCCCCATGGACAATAGAGAAAATAAAAGGAACAAGAGCTATTAAGAAAAGAAGAAAACCTAGATGTGTGTATGTATATATATGCATGTGTATGCCAGTGTAGTGTGACCTAAAGTGTAAGTAGAAGTAGCTAGATATACCTGTTATCCAGCGTGTTTATGAGACAGAAAAAGACACCAGCAATCCTACCATCATGTAAAACAGTTTCAGGTTTCTGTTTCACAGTCACTTGGCAGGACGGTAGTACCTCCCTGGGTGGTTGCTGTCTACCACCTATACCTATAATTTTTACATTAAAATAAATGAAAAAATAATATATCTCTAAACGTATAAGATACATTTTTAGAAAGGACTTAATAACAGGCGAAATTATTTATAAACAATGCTCTAGTCAAGCAGGACTCGAACCTGCAAACTCTGTATCAGAGTAACCAGTACTTTACCACAGAGTTTGCAGGTTCGAGTCTTGCTGTGGACTAGAGACAATGTGTTGTGTGTGTTATATATATATATATATATATATATATATATATATATATATATATATATATATATATATATATATATATATATATATATATATATATTATATAACATACTACTATTGTACCATGTCTAAATAAAGTATTATTATTATTATTATTATAGAAAGCCGCTTGTTATGCAGAGCATTTCGGGAAAATTAGGTCAGTTTTGTCCCAGGATGCGACCCACACTAGTCGACTAACACACAGGTACCCATTTTACTGATGGGGAATTTAGACAACCGGTGTAAAGAAACAATGTTTCTACCCTCGCCGGGAATCGAACCCGGACGCTCGCCGTGTGAAACGAGAGCTTTAGCCACGGGCCTCTCTCTCTCTCTCTCTCCTCTCTATCTCTCTCTCTCTCTCTCTCTCTCTCTCTCTCTCTTCTCTCTCTCTCTCTCTCTCTCTCTCTCTCTCTCCTCTATATTATATATATATATTCATATATTATATATATTATATATATATATATATATATATATATATATATATATATATATATATATATATATATATAGGGAGGTACCACCTCTGGAACTGTGCTGGGGACCCTCATCCTCAGAGAAAAGAAAAAACTTACTTCAGGGAAAACTCAAGTCCACAGCAGGATTCGAGCCTGCACACTCTGTATTAAAGAACACAGTACTTTCGCTACTCAGCCAGATCTCATACACACACACACATATGTACTACATACATACATACCTGAAACTGGGCAACTACCTGAGGTATGGAAGAGGGCAAATGTAGTTCCCATTTTTAAGAAAGGAAACAGAAACGAGGCACTAAACTATAGACCAGTGTCACTAACGTGTATAGTGTGCAAAGTCATGGAGAAGATTATCAGGAGGAGAATGGTGGAGCACCTGGAACGGAACAAGATTTTAAATGACAACCAGCACGGATTCAGGAAAGGCAAATCCTGTGTCACAAATTTCCTGGAGTTTTATGACAAGGTAACAGAGGTAAGACACGAGAGAGAAGGGTGGGTTGACTGCATTTTCTTGGACTGCAAGAAGGCCTTCGATACAGTTCCTCACAAAAGATGCAGAAGCTACCTGGAGTCTACCTGGAAGAATTCCAGGTCACTCCCCCGGCGGTCCGACCAGGCCTCTTGTTGGACAGAGCCTGATCACCAGGCTGTTACTGCTGGCCCACGCAGTCCAACGTACAACCACAGCCCGGCTGATCAGGTACCGACTTGAGGTGCCTGTCCAGTGCCTGCTTGAAGACAGCAGGGCTTGTGGTATCCGATGTATCTAGAGGATCAGGCACGTGTAACAGGAAGGGCACTGCAATGGATCAGAGAATCCTGACAGGAGGCAACAACTAGTCTTGGTACGTGATGAGGTATCACAGTGGGCGCCTATGATGAGCGGGGTCCCACAAGGGTCAGTCCTAGGACCAGTGCTATTTTTGGTATACGTGAATGACATGATGGAAGGGATAGACTCAGAAGTATCCCTGTTCGCAGATGATGTGAAATTAATGAGGATAATTAAATCAGATGAGGATCAGGCAGGACTACAAAGAGACCTGGACAGGCTGGACACGTGGTCCAGCAACTGGCTTCTCGAGTTTAACCCCGCTAAATGCAAAGTCATCAAGATCAGGGAAGGGCAAAGAAGACCGCAGACAGTATAGGCTCGGTGGTCAAAGACTGCAAACCTCACTCAAGGAGAAAGATCTTGGGGTGAATATAACACCGAGCACGTCTCCGGAAGCACACATCAACCAGATAACTGCTGCAGTATATGGGCGCCTGGCAAACCTGAGAATAGCGTTCCGATACCTTAGTAAGGAATCGTTCAAGGCACTGTACACTGTGTACGTCAGGCCCATATTGGAGTATGCAGCACCAGCTTGGAACCCACAGTTGTCAAACATGTCAAGAAATTAGAGAAAGTGCAAAGCTTTGCAACAAGGTTAGTTCCGGAGCTAAGGGGAATGTCCTATAAAGAAAGGTTAAGGAAAATCGGCCTGACGACACTGGAGGACAGGAGGGTTAGGGGAGACATGATAACGACATACAAAATACTGCGTGGAATAAATAAGGTGGACAGAGACAGGATGTTCCAGAGAGGGAACACAGAAACAAAGGGTCACAATTGGAAGTTGAAGACTCAGACGAGTCAAAGGGATGTTAGGAAGTATTTCTTCAGTCATAGAGTTGTCAGGAAGTGGAATAGTCTAGCAAGTGATGTAGTGGAGGAGGTACCATACATAGTTTTAAGACGAGGTATGATAAAGCTCATGGAGCAGGGAGAGAGAGGACCTAGCAGCGGTCAGTGAAGAGGCGGGGCCAGGAGCTAAGTCTCGACCCCTGCAACCACAATTAGGTGAGTACATACAATGCAGGCTTTCCTTGATCCTTGCCTCCACTTGTACTTCTGGAGGGAAGCAAACCTGGGTGTCCTGGAAGGTGGTAGTGTGTGGGAGAGGCAAACCTGGGTGTCCTGGAAGGTGGTAGTGTGTGGGAGAGGCAAACCTGGGTGTCCTGGAAGGTGGTAGTGTGTGGGAGAGGCAAACCTGGGTGTCCTGGAAGGTGGTAGTGTGTGGGAGAGGGGAGACGGGGTTGTTTTGATGGAGGGAAGGGATGGGGGAGTAGAGAGGTTGGCTAGGCACTGACACAGTGGAGGAACAAGGCGCCAACGTTGCACCCTAAACGTACCCTGCTCTTATCACTGCTTCCTTCCTCCTCCTCCTCCTCCCTCCCAGCTTTACCACCAGCAGCCGCACCTGAGAGAGCAAGAGACGCGCACGAGAGTGGTAGTGACTGAGAGACGGAAACACTATTGTGGTGAGAGTTAGAGCATGTGCGTTAGCCTCCGAGATTGCCAGGGATTGATCTCTATCTCCTGGACCCCGAATCCTGACGCAATTCAGCAGGTTGTAAGGACTCCCTATCCCGGGGTTGGTGTTTTATTAACCAGTAGCTCGATGGCTAGCGCACTCAGCTCACATACTGAGGACCGGGGATCGATCCCCGGTACGGGTGGAAATATCAGGATGTGTTTCCTTAAGACACCTGCTGTCCATGTTCACCCATCAGTAAAATAGGTACCTGGGTGTTAGTCGACTGGTGTGGGTCGCATCCTGGGACAAAACTGATCTAATTTGCCCGAAATGCTCTACATAAGGGACTTTCTATATAGTAGTATGTCACTGATGTCAGCTAGGCCTGTATACCTTGTACATGTACTTGTAGAAATAAAGATTTTATTATTATTTTTTTTTTTTTTTTATTATTATTATTATGTAAACACCTGCCTTAATTTGCTTCCATTATTTCATCGTCTGGTCATTGCACAAACTCAACATCTTCCTGGTTGTAGTGCATCTACTTCTGCTCCCTGCTCCGGACTCGGACAAGGCCTCTTGGTTGATGGCTTGATCATTCAGGCTATTGGTGCTAGTTGCAAGCGGTCACTGTAAGTTCGGCGACTCAGGAAGATCTTGTAATAGGTCATTGCTCGCTGAAAAAGTTACATTTCCATTAATTCCTTTGACCCTGCAAGAGGCTGATATGATGCCCATCAAGGGCCTTTGATTCTAACAACTGCAACTATCCTTCCCTTCCTCGTATCGAACCTGATTTCTTCTCTTAACCTGTGCGCTACTGTATGGCCCCTTTGGATTTTCCGCGTCCACTTGTAACATTTCGTTCATACCCAAATCACATAATTTATTTAAAACTGCTTGATAATTAGACGTGATTCAGTCAGTGCATTATCTGAGGAAGGAATTCTCGCAAAAAAACAAAACAGTAGTAAAAATTTACCAGTGATGAAGATTTAGAGTCAATCAAAAAAGGCATTTACAAGTTAGAACATTTAAACTCAAAAAAATTTCAATAAAAATGGCAAATTGGCACCTGCGCAGACTAGAAACCAATTCGAACGTTTCACTAAGACACAATAGTCAGATAAACCAACAAAAGAGGAATTATCTAGCTACCGCAGAGACCAAGATCCCAGAATACACCATCACTAAGCTTACAGCAACTACAAGTTGTATGATCAAGTTAATGAGTGTGAAGTTGTGCAGCACAGCCGACGGACATTTACAAATCACATGAAAACCAGTATTTACATTTTCCCAGTTTATTCAATGAAACTGGTAAGTTAGTACCTGCACAGCACATAATTCAACTCACTCAGAGTAAGTATTTTCTAATACTTAGAAGCCAATTTGTTCAATGTAATTTTCAAATTAAAACTTAACCCAAATTGCGAACTTTCCTTTAAGAAAAACACACTACAACTATGAGTTTGAAGCCGACCAGAAGAAGCATTCTCCAGTTATTGCATGGAATCCAGCAATACCAAGTTTATGAACTCTGTTAGTAAACTTGCAATGTTGAACCTACGCAATCTGAACCAAAAATGCATCATTTTCATAAGATGCATCAGCCATTAACGATTGAAGCCGTTCAGAATACGTACATTAGTTATTTCACTACATCGACAATAAATGTCAGGGGCCCAAGACTGTTCACTTGCCTCCCAGCATACATAATAGACCCCAATAGACCCCTGGATGTCTTCAAGAGGGAACTAGACAGGCACCTAAAGTCAGTATCTAACCAGCCGGGCTGTGGTTCGTACGTAGGTTCGCGTGTGGCCAGCAGTAACAGCCTGGTTGATCAGACCCTGATCCACTGTGAGGCCTGGTTATGGACCGGGCCACGGGGGCGTTGACCCCGGAACACCCTCCAGCTACACTCCGGGGGTACAAGAGTTTAACCTGCTACCAGCAGATGTCAGTAATATTGCCTGAACAAATGTACAAGTCTTCAAGAGTTTTGAAAAACTCGCTCACTACCTCCGCCTAGTGCCAGATCAGCCAGGTTCTGATGGATATGTGGGCCAGCGGGCTACCAGCAGTAATAGACTGGTTGACCAGGTCAGCAGCAGAAAAGCCTGGGCCCAAGCTGGACTTCGGGAGTAGCAAGACTCGAAGCTGGTCACAGGTGTGTCACACATACCACACCATTGTAAAAATCAAATTTGCGAATTGACTCCTACAAACTGCAATAACAATGCCAAGTAGAATACACTAGACGAATGTTTGAAGCTGATTAGGAGTGACTTTTTCCACTTATGATACGGAAACCAATCTTGGGAATAACCTTATAAAATTAACAAAAAGCACACCTGCCCATCCTAATAATTCTATTAGTTTATTTCCCCCCTAGTTATAGCTCATAAATGTTGAAAATTTGAGGTGATCGTCGAGGCGTTAAGATAAGATAGAATTTTTTTTGGATTTTTAACCCTGAGGGTTAGCCACCCAGGATAACACAATAAAGTCCTTTACCACTGATATACCTTTCATGAGTTTCGAGAGTCTTGCTACTCTCGGAGCCCGGCCATGCGCCAGGCTCGTCTGGTGCTTGCCTGGTCAACCAGGCTGTTGCTACTGGAGGCCCGCTCCCCCACATATCCATCACAGCCTGGTTGATCTGGCACCTGGTGAAGATACTTGTCCAGTTTCCTCTTGAAGGCTTCTACACTTGTTCCAGCCGTGTTGTCAGTAGTACTGTACTGTAGTATTTCAGTTATAACCGTTACTAATTCACCGCTACTAATTCACCGCTCCGTGCCCTCCAGGCACTGGGCAGCTCAGTTCAGAGTAGGGTTTAGAGAGGACAGGTCAGGTCTGGCGCCCTCCTTTATTTTACCTCTAATATATAAGTTACCAGCCAACCGAGGTGTGTGTTTATACCCAATTCCATCAATCAAACCCCACACGATAGTGTTTCTGATATCTTCTGGTAAGATGTTGAATAGTCTGGGATCACGGATGTTGATATAGTGTTCCCTTATTGTCCCCACCGCACCCCTGCTCCTCACTGGGTTTATGTTACACTTCCTCCCATATCTCTCACTCCAGTATGTTGTTATGGAAGTGTGCAGATTTGGGACCAGGCCATCGAGTACTTTAAGGCGTTTCCGGTAATTTAAATGCTTTACTGGCTCTATGTGGGTCGGAAACGATCTCTGTTCCAGCTCTGATATTTGTCCTGCCTTGAACGGGGCCGTCAACATAAGAACATAAGAACATAAGAAAGGAGGAACACTGCAGCAGGCCTACTGGCCCATGCAGGGCAGGTCCAAATCTCCACCGACTTAAGCCAATGCCCCGACCCATCCAGGTCAGGTTACATTCACTTTAAGGAAGGAGCACGGCATCTGACCTAGTAGCACAAACTAGTCGGTCACTCACACCACCCCCACCTACTCATATATTTATCCAGCCTATTTTTAAAACTACACAACGTTTTAGCCTCTATAACTGTACTCGGAGTTTGTTCCACTCATCGACAACTCTTACCAAACCAATGCTTTCCTATATCCTTCCTGAATCTGAATTTATCCAACTTAGCCATTGCTGCGAGTCCTGTCAATACTAGATATTTTAGCACGCTATTTACATCACCTTTATTTATTCCTGTTTTCCATTTATACACCTCAATCATATCCCCCTAATTCTACGCCTTTCTAGAGAGTGCAGATTCAGGGCCCCTCAGTCTATCCTCATAGGAAGATTTCTGATACATGGAATCAACTAGTCATCCTCCTTTGTACGTTTTCCAGAGCATTTATATCCATTCTGTAATACGGTGACCAAAACTGTGCAGCATAATCTAGATGAGGCCTCACCAAGGATATATAGAGTTGAAGAACAACCTGAGGACTCCTATTATTTATGCTTCTTGATATGAAGCCAAGGGTTCTGTTCGCTTTATGCGACACTTATGCACTGCTGTCTTGGTTTTAGATTACTGCTAACCAGAACTCCTAAATCCTTTTCGCAATCAGTAGTATTAAGATCTATATTATTTAGTTTATATGTGGATGGTTATTGTCCTGTCCAATATTTAGAACTTTGCATTTATCTATATTAAACTGCATCTGCCACTTCTCCGACCACTGCATCAGTCTATTCAAATCTTCCTGGAGTGCTCTAATGTCCTCATTTGAATGAATTGGACGGCCTATTTTGGTGTCATCGGCAAACTTGCTTATGTCGCTATTTATTCCCTCATCTATGTCGTTTATGTAGATGTGAACAACAAGGGGCCCAATACTGACCCTGTGGAACACCGCTTGTGACACTTCCCCACTCCTGATTTCTCCCATTT
Organism: Cherax destructor; assembly: GCA_009830355.1. Taxonomy (NCBI): domain Eukaryota; kingdom Metazoa; phylum Arthropoda; class Malacostraca; order Decapoda; family Parastacidae; genus Cherax; species Cherax destructor. The sequence continues at coordinate 17,512 of WNWK01020781.1, read as the reverse complement.
ATGCAAACTCTCTGCTGCCTATTTGTCAACCATGCCTCTATCCAGGAAAAAATTTCTCCTCCTATTCCGTGTGCCTTAATTTTCCTCAATAGTCTCTGATGTGGGACTCTATCAAAGCCTTACTGAAGTCCATATACACAATATCATATTCATTACCATGATCTACCTCCTCAAACACCTTAGTGAAAAAAGTTATTAAATTTGTAAGGCAGGAACGCCCTTTTGTAAACCGTGCTGAGATTCTTTGATTAATTTATGCTTTTCAAGATGGCTGCGAATTGCCTCGGGAATTATTGATTCCATAAATTTTCCCACTATGGAGGTTAGGCTTATTGGTCTATAGTTCAAGCTAAGGACCTGTCACCTGCTTTGAAAATAGGTATTACATTCGCCATTTCCACTTATTTGGCACCATGCCAGTTTGCAGTGATATGTTGAAAAGATTAGCCAACGGGTTGCTAAGCTCCTCTTTACATTCCTTTCAATTTATCTATTTGTCTAAGGACCATGTCACTTGTGACCCTAATCGTGCATAGTTTACTATCATCCTGTTCTACATAATTAATTATTTCTGGAATATCGCTAGTATCTTCCTGTGTAAAAACTGAGAGGAAGTAAGTGTTAAACATTCTACACATTTCCTTATCACTGTCGTGAGCTGACCTGAGTGACTTTTGAGTGGGCCTATCTTGTCCCTAATCTTACTTCTGTATACCTGAAAAATCCTTTTGGGTTAGTCTTCGATTCTCTCCAACTTTAACCTCATAGTCTCTTTTGCTTTTCTTATTCCCTTTTTATTTCTCTCTTTAACTGAATATATTGATTACCTAATTGCCCCTCTCCTCTTTTGATTCGCCTATATATGCCTCCCTTTTGACCAATGAGATGTTTTAATCTATTGTTCATCCATTTAGGATCATTTTTGTTTGATCTGATTTCCCTATTAGGAACATAAGCTGTCTGAGCAGCTAGAACTATTCTCTGGAAAACGTCATATTGGCAATCACCACCTACCTGACCCACTGTCAGGTCATTTCCAGTTCAGCCTACCCAGGTAATTTTTCAGTCTATGAAATCAGCCAGGCGGAAGTCAGGGACAGAGACTTGATTTCCATTAGTAGGGTAATTCCATGATATATTAAAACTGAGTGATTTGTGATCACTTTCCCCAAGCTCATCATTAACCTCAAGATTATTAACTAGCGTTTCCCTGAACAATACTCCAATATTCCAAATGAGGGAGCACTAGCGATTTGAAGTGTCACAATTGACATTATTTTCCTTGTTTTGAAAGTTCTCATTACCCACCCCGTCATCCTCCTGGCTGTCGTGATCTTTGTCTTATTGTGTTCTTTGAATGAAAGATCAGCTGACATAATTATTCCCAGGTCTTTCACGTGTTCCTTTCGTTCTATTTGGTGATCGTCTTGAGTTTTGTATATAGTGTTCCTTTTAAGCTGGAAATTATCACCATTGAACGTCATGTTGTTCTCCACTGTTGTCCCGTCATCGAGGACTGTTTGTAGTAGTTCCAGTGGGGTCCTCTAATTTTGTCCCCCAGGATGCGACCCACACCGGTCGACTAACACCCAGGTACCTACTTACTGCTAGGTGAACAGGAACAGCAGGTGCAAGGAAACCCGTGCCGGGGATCGAGCCATGTAGCTGAGCTCGTTACGACAAGCTGTAAACAAAAATCTTGGGGGATGAAAAAAAAAATGTCAACCACCTGAAGGTACCCTTTGGTGGCAGTAATGTAAGGTTAAGTTAGTTAATATTATTGTAAGGTTAAGTTAATGTATGGATTAAGTGAAGCTTCGAAGGCTACAGAAAGCCTGAGTGTCCGTGGTTCGATCCTGAGTGTTAGTCGACTCTTGTGGGTGGCATCCCGGGGGTGGTAGTATACCTTAGATAGGGCTGGGCTTTGAAACGAGCTGAGGCGGGATAACAGCTCTTAGCCTGTAAAACTGATCTATGTAAAAAAAAAAAAAGTAACCAGAAAGTAACAATATGTATCTCCTCTTCCTCCCTGCTTCCCTCACCTCTCACTCTCACCCTACTCCATCCATCTACCTCTCACCCAGCCTCCCTCCCACTCGCCTCCTTCCCACTATTTAAGACTAAATGTAATAATCTTCTGTATTATCTCTCTGATAAGTTCTCAGGTGACTAGATAATTAAGTCCCTGATTACACAATCCACAACAAACCTTATGTTGTCTTATATTTTCCTTTTATTAATTTGATTATCTATTTTTTCTAGGTAGGTAAATCTCATCGGGTAGGAAAGTCGAGATTACGTAATTAATCGGCTAAAAAACAGTACTTAATATAGCTGTTAGGTCCCGAGCTTTATATCTAGAAACGTTAATATTATTAAAACAATAACATGCCCAAGCACTCAGCCCCAGGCCCAGACTCGTGGAACTCTGTTCATTAAGAACTGCAAGAAACCCCTCTCACAGGCCCTAAGTATGCTATGGAGAAGAAACATAGACACAGGTGAGATTCCA
>WNWK01020781.1:0-10000 GCA_009830355.1 Cherax destructor | reverse complement strand
TCCTTGTATGATATATTATATATATATATATATATATATATATATATATATATATATATATATATATATATATATATATATATATATACACGAGATCTTTCGTATGATCGTCCAGAGATCATTCTTTTTTAAACAGTTCCTTGATCTCTCTATTCATCTTATAATTTTATTATTTTGTCTTACAATCTATAGTCTTCATTAAACCCTCTTACTGAATATCTTCAATAGAGCATAAAGTATCTTATTATCATGTATTAGATGTGTATCATTGTAGTTTTATGGCTGCCTGAAATGCCTTGCATAATAAGAGGACTTTCTATAATGTAATTTATACAAAACAATTACTCTGTTTGCCGTACAGTACTAAAGTTTATAAAAATAAAGTTGTTTGTTCCCTGCTGTCCAATACACTTATCTACACTAGGCTCCTTCCTTCATCTACACTAGTCTCCTTCCTTCATCTACACTAGTCTCCTTCCTTCATCTACACTAGTCTCCTTCCTTCATCTACACTAGTCTCCTTCCTTCATCTACACTAGTCTCCTTCCTTCATCTACACTAGGCTCCTTCCTTCATCTACACTAGTCTCCTTCCTTCATCTACACTAGTCTCCTTCCTTCATCTACACTAGTCTCCTTCCTTCATCTACACTAGTCTCCTTCCTTCATCTACACTAGTCTCCTTCTTTCATCTACACTAGTCTCCTTCCTTTATCTACACTAGTCTCCTTCCTTCATCTACACTAGTCTCCTTCCTTCATCTACACTAGTCTCCTTCCTTCATCTACACTAGGCTCCTTCCTTCATCTACACTAGTCTCCTTCCTTCATCTACACTAGTCTCCTTCCTTCATCTACACTAGTCTCCTTCCTTCATCTACACTAGTCTCCTTCCTTCATCTACACTAGTCTCCTTCCTTCATCTACACTAGGCTCCTTCCTTCATCTACACTAGTCTCCTTCCTTCATCTACACTAGTCTCCTTCCTTCATCTACACTAGTCTCCTTCCTTCATCTACACTAGTCTCCTTCCTTCATCTACACTAGGCTCTTTCCTTCATCTACACTAGTCTCCTTCCTTCATCTACACTAGTCTCCTTCCTTCATCTACACTAGTCTCCTTCCTTCATCTACACTAGGCTCTTTCCTTCATCTACACTAGGCTCCTTCCTTCATCTACACTAGTCTCCTTCCTTCATCTACACTAGGCTCTTTCCTGCATCTACACTAGTCTCCTTCCTTCATCTACACTAGTCTCCTTCCTTCATCTACACTAGTCTCCTTCCTTCATCTACACTAGTCTCCTTCCTTCATCTACACTAGGCTTTTTCCTGCATCTACACTAGTCTCCTTCCTTCATCTACACTAGTCTCCTTCCTTCATCTACACTAGGCTCTTTCCTTCATATACACTAGGCTCCTTCCTTCATCTACACTAGGCTCCTTCCTTCATCTACACTAGTCTCCTTCCTTCATCTACACTAGTCTCCTTCCTTCATCTACACTAGTCTCCTTCCTTCATCTAGACTAGGCTTTTTCCTTCATCTAGACTAGGCTTTTTCCTTCATCTACACTAGGCTCCTTCCTTCATCTACACTAGGCTCCTTCCTTCATCTACACTAGTCTCCTTCCTTCATCTTCCACTCCATATGTTCAGTATATCCAGGTTATTAATTTGTATTGCATAACGACTTTACCGTATTTGCAGACATCCTCACGTGATTTTTATTCCTGGCAAGTTATTTAGGTCGCACTACACAGGCATGCACATGCATATATATACATACACACATCTAGGTTTTTCTTCTTTTTCTTAATAGCTCTTGTTCTTTTTATTTTCTCTATTGTCCATGGGGAAGTGGAAAAGAATCTTTCCTCCGTAAGCAATGCGTGTCGTATGAGGCGACTAAAATGCCGGGAGCAATGGGCTAGTAACCCCTTCTCCTGTACACATTTACTAAAAAAGAGAAGAAGAAAAACTGTATAAAACTGGGTTGTTTGAATGTGCGTGGATGTAGTGCGGATGATAAGAAAGAGATGATTGCTGATGTTATGAATGAAAAGAAGTTGGATGTCCTGGCCCTAAGCGAAACAAAGCTGAAGGGGGTAGGCGAGTTTCAGTGGGGAGAAATAAATGGGATTAAGTCAGGAGTATATGAGAGAGTTAGAGCTAAGGAAGGGGTAGCAATAATGTTGAAGGATCAGTTATGGAAGGAAAAGAGGGAATATAAATGTGTAAATTCAAGGATTATGTGGATTAATATAAGGGTCGGATGCGAAAAGTGGGTCACAATAAGCGTGTATGCACCTGGAGAAGAGAGGAGTGTAGAGGAGAGAGAGAGAGATTTTGGGAGATGTTAAGCGAATGTATAGGAACTCTTGAACCAAGTGAGAGAGTAATTGTGGTAGGGGACCTAAATGCTAAAGTGGGAGAAACATGCAGAGAGGGTGTAGTAGGTAAGTTTGGGGTGCCAGGTGTAAATGATAATGGGAGCCCTTTGATTGAACTTTGTATAGAAAGGGGTTTAGTTATAGGTAATACATATTTTAAGAAAAAGAGGATAAATAAGTATACAAGATATGATGTAGGGCGTAATGACAGTAGTTTGTTGGACTATGTATTGGTAGATAAAAGACTGTTGAGTAGACTTCAGGATGTACATGTTTATAGAGGGCCACAGATATATCAGATCACTTTTTAGTTATAGCTACAGTGGGAGTAAAAGGTAGATGGGATACAAGGAAAATAGAATCAGTAAGTAAGAGAGGGTGAAGGTTTATAAACTAAAAGAGGAGGCAGTTAGGGTAAGATATAAACAACTATTGGAGGATAGATGGGCTAGTGAGAGTGTAGGCAATGGGGTCGAAGATGTATGGGGTAGATTTAAAAATGTAGTGTTAGAGTGTTCAGCAGAAGTTTGTGGTTACAGGCGAGTGGGTGCGGGAGGGAAGAGGAGCGATTGGTGGAATGATGATGTAAAGAGAGTAGTAAGGGAGAAAAAGTTAGCATATGAGAGGTTTTTACAAAGTAGAAATGATGCAAGGAGGGAAGAGTATATGGAGAGAAAAAGAGAGGTTAAGAGAGTGGTGAAGCAATGTAAAAAGAGAGCAAATGAGAGAGTGGGTGAGATGTTATCTGTAAATTTTGTTGAAAATAAGAAAAAGTTTTGGAATGAGATTAATAAGTTGAGGAAGCCTAGTGAACAAATGGATTTGACAGTTAAAAATAGGAGAGGAGAGTTATTAAATGGAGAGTTAGAGGTATCGGGAAGATGGAGAGAATATTTTGAGGATTTGTTAAATGTTGATGAAGACAGGGAAGCTGTGATTTCGTGTGTAGGGCAAGGAGGAATAACATCTTGTAGGAGTGTGGAAGAGCCAGTTGTGGGTGTAGGGGAAGTTCGTGAGGCAGTGGGTAGAATGAAAGGGGGTAAGGCAGCTGGGATTGATGGGATAAAGATAGAAATGTTAAAAGCAGGTGGGGATATAGTTTTGGAGTGGTTGGTGCTATTATTTAATAAATATATGGAAGAGGAAAAGGTACCTAGGGATTGGCAGAGAGCGTGTATTGTTCCTTTGCATAAAGGCAAAGGGGACAAAAGAGAGTGCAAAAATTATAGGGGAATAAGTCTGTTGAGTGTACCTGGTAAAGTGTATGGTAGAGTTATTGTTGAAAGAATTAAGAGTAAGACAGAAAGCAGGATAGCAGATGAACAAGGGGGCTTTAGGAAAGGTAGGGGTGTGTAGACCAAGTGTTTACAGTGAAACATATAGGTGAACAGTATTTGGATAAGGGTAAAGATGTTTTTGTGGCATTTATGGATTTGGAAAAGGCGTATGATAGGGTAGATAGGGGGGCAATGTGGCAGATGTTGCAGGTGTATGGAATAGGAGGTAGGTTACTGAAAGCAGTGAAGAGTTTTTATGAGGATAGTGAGGCTCAGGTTAGAGTGTGTAGGAAAGAGGGGGACTATTTCCCAGTAAAAGTGGGCCTTAGACAAGGATGTGTGATGTCACCGTGGTTGTTCAATATATTTATAGATGGGGTTGTAAGAGAAGTGAATGCGAGGGTCTTGGCAAGAGGTGTGGGGCTAAAAGATAAAGAAGCAAATACAAAGTGGGAGTTGTCACAGTTGCTTTTTGCTGATGACACTGTGCTTTTGGGAGATTCTGAAGAGAAGTTGCAGAGGTTAATGGATGAATTTGGTAGGGTGTGTAAAAGAAGAAAATTGAAAGTGAATATAGGAAAGAGTAAGGTGATGAGGATAACAAAAAGAATAGGTGACGAAAGATTGGATATCAGATTGGAGGGAGAGAGGTGAATGTATTCAGATATTTGGGAGTGGACATGTCAGCAGATGGGTCTATGAAGGATGAGGTGAATCATAGAATTGATGAGGGGAAAAGGGTGAGTGGAGCACTTCGGAGTCTGTGGAGACAAAGAACTTTGTCCATGGAAGTAAAGAGGGGAATGTATGAGAGTATAGTTATACCAACACTCTTATATGGGTGTGAAGCATGGGTGATGAATGTTGCAACGAGGAGAAGGCTGGAGGCAGTGGAGATGTCGTGTCTGAGGTCAATGTGTGGTGTGAATATAATGCAGAGAATTCGGAGTTTGGAAATTAGGAGGAGGTGCGGGATTACCAAAACTATTATCCAGAGAGCTGGAGGAGGTTGTTGAGGTGGTTTGGACATGTAGAGAGAATGGAACGAGACAGAGTGACTTCGAGAGTGTATAAATCTGTAGTGGAGGGAAAGCGGGGTAGAGGCCGGCCTAGGAAAGGTTGGAGGGAGGGGGTAAAGGAAGTTTTGTGTGCGAGGGGCTTGGACTTCCAGCAAGCATGTGTGAGCGTATTTGATAGGAGTGAATGGAGACAAATGGTTTTATACTTGACGTGCTGTTGGAGTGTGAGCAAAGTAACATTTATGAAGGGATTCAGGGAAACCGGCAGGCCGGACTTGAGTTCTGGAGATGGGAAGTACAGTGTCTGCACTCTGAAGGAGGGGTGTTAATGTTGCAGTTTTATAACTGTAGTGTAAAGCACCCCTCTGGCAAGACAGTGATGGAGTGAATGATGATGAAAGTTTTTCTTTTTCGGGCCACCCTGCCTTGGTGGGAATCGGCCGATGTGTTAAAAAAAAAAAAAAAAAAAATATTGAGTCGAGTGCTGATCCATGTGGCACCCCACTTGTGACATTCTCCCATGAGGACACTTGTCTTCTTGTAACTTTGTATTTTCCTTACAAACTAAAAAATCTTTCATCCAACGCAGAATTTCTCTTTGTTCCTCATATGTTGCACAGTTTTCATATTAATCTTTGATAAGAGATGTATTGAAAGTTTTCTTAATATCTTGATCAATACTCCGCCTGTCCACCTCTTGAACAATTTCTGTGACTCGTAATACTTAACAGATATAATATGCAGAAATTTGCTAATTAAAACCGGAATTTTAATTAATTAGCAGGTTTTTACTCTGAATATTTTTATCTACTTTTGCTCATGACTTTTTCTGGTATCTTTTTACAATAACACTTCATTAAGAAAGACGGACTTTCAGTTTAAACTTTAATGGATCTTTCTCGTCACTGCTTTAAGTGGCACAATGTGCGCCGCCTTCCATCTGACCGCCACCTGACCTTCTGCTCAAGTCCTAAAAATATTCCATAGTGGATAACTTAGTTCTTTTGTACATTGTTTTGAAACTAATAATTTGTTTTGTGTGTGTACTCACATATTTGTACTCACCTATTTGTGGTTGCAGGGGTCGAGTCATAGCTCCTGACCCGCCTCTTCACTAATCGCTACTAGGTCCTCTCCCTCCCTGCTCTATGAGCTTTATCATATCTCGTCTTAAAACTATGTATGGTTCCTGCCTCCACTACGTCACTACCCAGACTATTCCACTTTCTGACAACTCTATGACTAAAGAAATACTTCCTAACATCTCTTTGACTCATCTGAATCCTCAACATCCAATTGTGACCCCTTGTTTCTGTGTCCCATCTCTTGAACATCCTGTCTGTCCAGTATTTTGTATGTCGTTATCATATCTCCCCTAAACCTCCTGTCCTCCAGGGCTTTTATCTCTGTTAAACAATGGTTTTCTCTAATATTTTATTAAATGAATAAATACTATTTTTTATAACATATCTAATAACGAAATTGCCATATTTGGCTATGATATGATGGCTGCTTTGAAAACATAGTTAAAGGATGCAAAGTGTGGAAATTTTTTATAATTTTCCTAAATTCAGCTTGAGTAAATATGGATAATATAATAATTGTGTATTAAAATGTGACGCTGATTCAACCCTTCAATAAATTTTGTGTGAAGGAGGGTGTGCAGCGGCCGCGGAGTTATACAAGGGGAGGGAGTTGCCATAGTGAAACTGAATGTGTAAACAGTGGTCGGTTAGTAGCGGCGAGTAATCCGACATCATCGAGGCCATAATTAAATGGATCGGCCTCAAACTATAATTAATAAGTACTGGAATGTCCCCTGTTGAAGAATAGGGACAGAGAATTTGCGGGGCCTCCAGTGGTGATGGTGGAAATAATGAGGCATCGCCATGCAACACATCCAGTATGTATGCTATTAATCCTTTCATTTAGATTTCTTGCTTGCCAGTAGGACTCTTATTTGTTTTGTAGGCGTTGTGGGGTGATCCAACTACAATATAATTGGTAAATGGTAATATAAATTTCTTAATTATCTAACTTTTGGCATGTATGTGCCTGGTGTCAATTAGAAAATTATTACCCTGTCTGTGTGTATCAGTGTTCCCATTAATCCTTTCTGGAGATCGTTTCCTTTAATTTTCATACAGTCCAAACTTTTATAATTTACCATTATTAATGTTTAATATTATAATTATTAATTTAATGTCAGGTCAAGCTTTTTTTGTGAGAGTGGTGGAGTGGACATCGAAGGAGTGACAGTCCTGTGACTAAGTCACACTTACCTCACCCAAATTACCTACATGTAATAATTCAGGTAATACCCTGTAACCCTCATGCAGGTAATTTCTCACACAAAGGTTAAAAAATCTAATTATAAGAAAATGCATTGTAATAATAATAATAATAATAATAATAATAATAATAATAATAATATCTTTATTTATAGAAGTACATATACAAGGTATACAGGCCTAACTGACATCAATGACATACTACTATATAGAAAACCGCTTGTTATGCAGAGCATTTCGGACAAATTAGGTCAGTTTTGTTCCAGGATGCGACCCACACCAGTCAACTAACACCCAGGTACCCATTTTACTGATGGGGAACATAGACAACCGGTGTAAAGAAACAAGCCCAATGTTTCTAACATCGCTGGGAATCGAACCCAGACCCTCGCTTTAGCCACCAGGCTAAAGCTCTGGAAATGCCTTCATTGAAAAAATGGAAGAAGGAGACAGGGAAAGACCAGATAATAAGATCGAAGGAAGAAAGTAGTATCACGAGGAATGACGAGGAAACCTGCAATAATGATGCTTGCTGTGGACTCAACGACAAGACTAGAGAGTCAAAGAAAACAGGTAAACCAGCAGAGACATAGATTCCATCTTTAAGGCAGAGAGAGAGAGAGAGAGAGAGAGATTAAACTGAATACATGAAAAGCAATGGAACCTGGCACCGTTTCCATAAGTTTTGAGAGAGGTATTGGATAGCACTGTGAGTTAGTAGCTAAAATCTATTAGATTAAGTCATCAGAAACAAGAAACTTGCCGTAACAGTATAAAACAATGAATGTAGTTTCAGCCAACTGTGATCAGTCACGAAAGAGCCTTCACCAAATTCAACTTCAATAACAAAAACATAAGGTGAGACCAAGTCAACCAGGTCCTAAATGATATAAACTGGGAAGATATCCTAAGCAATATGGATCCAAACCTATGTCTAGAAAAAATTAACACTGTGCCACCCGAGGTATGCTAAACGCATATTCCTTTAAGGAAAAGGAAGAGATGTAAACTAGAAAGAGAAAGGCGCTCCCTAAACAGGCGAAGGTGAAGAATAACATAGTGGCTAAAAGAGGCCAATATATACGTAATACTAAGGGAGGCACTGGTCAGAGAAATAGCAAACATCGAACTTAAGCTAAAGGAATCTTACAGGAGTCAAGAAACACGGGAAGAACTAAAAGCCATAAATGAAATTGAAAAAAATATATATTTATTTTCTTACGCAAAATCTAAGTCGAGATCAACATTCAGTATTGGGCCGCTACTTAGACGAGATGGGTCATACACAGATGACAACAAGAAAATGAGTGAGCTACTAAAGTCCCAATATGACTCGGTTTTTAGCGAGCCGCTAACCAGACTGAGAGTCGAAGACCTAAATGATTTTTTTATGAGCGAAACAGAATTTGGTAGATTCAAACCTATCTGATATTATCCTCATGCCAAATGACTTCGAAAAGGCGATAAATGACATGCCCATGCACTCTACCCCAGGCCCAGACTCATGGAACTCCGTGTTCATCAAGAACTGCAAGAATCCCCTTTCATGTGCTTTTAACATCCTATTTAGAGGGAGCATAGACACATGGGTCATCCCACAGCTTCTAAAAACAAGACATAGCCTCACTCCACAAAGGGAGCAGTAAAACAATAGCAAAGAACTACAGACCGACAGCGCTAACATCCCACATCACAAAGAGTAGTAGTCAACAGAGTCAAGTCTGAGGAAGCTACTGTGAAAAGCTCTGTTCCATTCATATCTGACATAGACAGAGATGTAAGCCACAGCGCTGTGTCTTCCTTTGCAGATGACACCCGAATTTGCATGACAGTGTCCACCATTGAAGACACTGCAAGACTCCAGGCGGACATCAACCAAATCTTTAAATGGTCCGCAGAAAACAATATAAAGTTCAATGATGAGAAATTTCAATTACTCTGATATGGAAAACGTGAGAAAATTAAAATTATATCGGAGAATAAAATAAATTCCAACCACACAATAGAGCGAAAAACTAATGTAAAAGACCTGGAAGTGATAATGTCAGAGGATCTCACTTTCAAAAACCACAACATTGTATCAATTGCATCTGCTAGAAAAATGACAGGATGGATAACGAGAACCTTCGAAACTAGGGACGCCAAGCCCATGATGACACTCTTCAGGTCGCTTGTTTATCTAGGCTGGAATATTGCTGCACACTAACAGTACCTTTCAAGGCAGGTGAAATTGCTGACCTAGAAAATGTACAGAGAACCTTCACGGCACACATAAGTGCGATAAACCACCTCTGTTACTGGGAACGCTTGAAGTTCCTAAACCTGTACTCCCTAGAATGCAGGCAGAAGAGATACATGATTATATACACTTGGAAAATCCTAGAGGGATTAGTACCAAACTTGCACACGAAAATCACTTCTTATGAAAGCAAAAGACTCGATAGACGATGCAACATCCCCCCAATGAAAAGTAGGCGCGCCACTAGCACGATAAGAGACACAATAAGTGTCAGGGGCCCAAGACCTGTTCAACTGCCTCCCAGCATACATAAGGGGGTCAGGCTGGACAAACACCTAAAGTCAATACCTGACCAGCCGGGCTGTGGTTCGTACGTCGATTTACGTGTGGCCAGCAGTAACAGTCTGATTGATCAGGCCCTGATCCACCATGAGGCCTGGTCACAGACCGAGCCGCAGGGGCGTTGACCCCCGAAACCCTCTGTTTAAGGTAATGGAGAAAAAATCAGGAGAAAGGTGTAGCATGTGGAGAGAAATAGTTTCATAAAAGACAACCAGCATCAATTTATAGATATAAAACTTTGCTGACTACCTTAAGAGGCGCTTGAGCTTCCCTGTCTCCTAATATCATGTTTATTTTTCATAACATATTATTAGAAGACAGAGAACTGACGTGCCCCTTAATAGTAGCAGAAATACAACAAGAAAGAAAGGTTAGGAAGACTACATATCATTGGTCAGCAAGAACGGGGTTCAACACTGTACCACACAAGATGACTACATATCA
>WNWK01020780.1:0-35187 GCA_009830355.1 Cherax destructor | reverse complement strand
GAAGAGTAGGAAGAGAGGAAGGGGTAAGGAGGGGGAGGGGGGAAAGAGTGGGAAAATGGGGGAGAGAAAAACAGTAGGATGAGAGAAACAGTAGGATGAGAGGTTGAACAGGTAAAAGATGACAGGAGCTTGGGGAAGATAAAAGAAAAAGTGGGGGAACATGACAGAAAATGGGGAAAAAATTAAAAAAAAGAAATGTTATAAATTCGTGAACACTAAAAAAACATCTACATTATTTTGAAAAAGAAAAATAAAATTTATAAATCATATATTCATTGAATTAAGGAAACACATTCACCATCACTCATGAAGTGGCTATAATGCCAGAAGTAAATATATATTATAAATCAACATAAGAAGCGAAAAGTGGACTAATATGTGCAGGTAAAATGTAAATATTAGGTGGTGTAGCGTAAACAAACATTGAGAGAAGAATGAAGTTGTATAGCGAATAATAGGTGAAGGTATAAGGTGATCAGCAGGTGAATATGTAAGGTGTGTTGAAGATCTAAACCGAACAACAGGTGAAGGTACTAGGTGAACAAAAGATGACAGGGGAAAAGGTAAAGGGGTGCCAGTGAAGGTTTAAAGTGTAGGGGGGAAAGTGGAAGACCAGCTTCAGGTGAAGGTAAAAGGTGAATTAATAAAATGGGGATAATTCCCCCACAAATGACTAAGGTTCACTACAACTCTGTAAGGTGAATTACAGGAAAAGGGTACAAGGTGAGCTACGGGGGGGAAGGTAAAGGGGGAACTACAGGAGAAGGTACAAGGTGAACTACAGGTGAAGGTACAACGTGAATTACAGGAAAAGGTAAAGGTGAGCAACCGGAAAAGGTACAAGGTGAACTACAGGTGAAGGTACAAGGTGAGCTACAGGTGAAGGTACAAAGTGAACTACAGGTGAAGGTACAAGGTAAATTTTCTGGTGAAGGTACAAGGTGAACTACGGTGAAGGTACAAGGTGAGCTACAGGTGAAGGAAAAAGGTGAACTGGGGAAAGGGGGACAAGGTGAAAAAAGGAAAAAAGGGTACAAGGTGAGCTGGGTGAAGGTACAAGGTGAACTAGGGGGAAAAGGACAAGGTGAACTACAGGTGAAGGTACAAGGTGAGCTACACGTAAGGGGACAAGGTGAACTACAGGTGAAGGTACAAGGTGAACTACGGGTGAAGGTACAAGGTGAACTGGAAGGTAAAAGGGAAAAACCAGGTGAAGGTACAAGGTGAAAAAAGGTGAAGGTACAAGGGGGAACAAAAATAGGTACAAGGTGAGCTACGGGTGAAGGTACAAGGTGAACTACAGGAAGGTACAAGGTGAGCTACAGGTGAAGGTACAAGGTGAACTACAGGAAAAGGGAAAAAGGGAGAACTACAGGTGAAGGTACAAGGTGAACAAACAGGTGAAGGTACAAGGTGAACTGGGGGAAGGTACAAGGTGAACTACGGGGGGAAGGGGTACAAGGTGAACTGGTGAAGGTACAAGGTGAGCTACAGGTGAAGGTACAAGGTGAACTACAGGTGAAGGTACAAGGTGAACTACAGGGGGGGGGATAAAGGTGAACTGGGTGAAGGTACAAGGTGAGCTACAGGTAAGGGGGTACAAGGTGAGCTACAGGTGAATTTAAAGGTGGAACTACGGGGGAAAAAAGGGGGAAATTTTACAGGTAAGGGGAAAAGGTGAATAAAAAAAAAGGTACAAGGTGAACTGGGTGAAGGTACGGGGGTGAGCTACAGGTAAGGGGGCAAGGTGAACTAAAGGGGAAGGTACAAGGTGAACTACAGGTGAAGGTAAAGGTATTTTACAGGTGAAAGGTAAAAGGGGGGAACTGGTGAAGGTACAAGGGGGAAACAAAAAAGGAAAAGGGAAGGGGTTTACAAGGTGAACAAAGGGGAAGGTACAAGGTAACCCCACAGGTGAAGGTTTTTAGGTGAACTAAAGGTGAAGGTACAAGGTGAGCTACAGGTGAAGGTACAAGGTGAAAAAACAGGTGAAGGTACAAGGTGAGCTACAGGGGAAGGTACAAGGTGAACTACAGGAGAAGGTACAAGGTGAACTACAGGTGAAGGAAAAAGGTGAACTAGGGGAGAAGGTACAAGGGAACTGGGGTGAAGGAAAAAGGTGAGCTACAGGTGAAGGTACAAGGTGAATTGGGGAGGTACAAGGGAAGGGGAAGGTAAAGGGGAAAACCCTTCAGGTGAAGGTACAAGGTGAGCTACAGGTGAAGGTACAAGGTGGCTACAGGTAAGGGGTTTAAAAGGGGTTGAACTACAGGTGAAGGTACAAGGTGAACTACAGGTGAAGGTACAAGGTGAACTAAAGGTGAAGGTAAAGGGGGAACTACAGGTGAAGGCCCCTAAAGGCTCATAAGGACAAGGTAACTAAAGGTGAAGGTACAAGGTGAACTACAGGTGAAGGAAAGGGGGTGAGCTACAGGTGAAGGTACAAGGTGAAAAAAGGTGAAGGTACGGGGAACCCGGGGAAGGTACAAGGTGAAAAAAAAGGTAAGGAAAGGGAACTACAGGTAAGGGTTTTGGGTGAAAAAAGGGTGAAGGAAAAAAGGTGAGTTTGGGTGAAGGTACAAGGTGAACTACAGGTAAAGGAAAAGGTGAGCTGGGTGAAGGTACAAGGTGAATTACAGGTGAAGGTACAAGGTGAGCTACAGGTGAAGGTACAAGGTGAACTACATATGAAGGTACAAGGTGAACTACAGGTGAAGGTACAAGGTGAACTACAGGAGAAGGTACAAGGTGAGCTACAGGAGAAGGTACAAGGTGAACTACAGGTGGGAAAGGTGAACTACAAAGGGCAAGGTGAACTACGGGGGGGAAGGACAAGGTGAGCTACAGGTGAAGGTAAAAGGTAACCCCGGTGAAGGTAAAGGGGTGAACTACAGGTGAAGGTACAAGGTGAACTACAGGTGAAGGTACTGGGGGGTTAAAGGGGGGAAGGAAGGGGTGAACTAAAGGTGAAGGTACAAGGGGGGCCCCACAGGTGAAGGTACAAGGTGAACTACAAGGAAGGTACAAGGTGGACTACAGGTGAAGGGTGAACTAAAGGTGAAGGTACAAGGTGAACTACAGGTAAGGGGTTAAGGTGAACTACAAGGGAATCTGTATGGTGAATTCAGGTGAAGATGAAAGGTAAGCAACAGGTGAAGGTACAAGGTGAACTACAGGTGAAGGTAAAGGGAACTACAGGTGAAGGTAAAAATTTGAACTACAGGTGAAGGTACAAGGTGAACTTCTAATACTTTTTTGTAAAAAAGAAAAAAACTAAAATTGTAAAATTTTGGGGTTAGATCTTTTGGATTGGGGCCCCCCCGGTGTATCTATGGAGGGTTTTTTTACCAGACGGTGGATCTATGGATGGTGGGGACCACCACGGTGGATCTATGGATGGTGGGGACCCGACGGTGGATCCTGGTGGTCTGGGCCACCACGGTGGATCTATGGAGGTTTTGGACCACCCCGGGGGATCTATGGATGGTCTGGGCCAGACGGTTGATCTATGGATGGTCTGGACCACCACGGTGGATCTATGGTGGTGGGGCCAAAACCCGGTGGATCTAGGAAAAGGTGGGGAAACCCAGGTGGATCTGGGGTTTGGCCCCTGGCCCCCCACCACGGTGGTTTTTGGGGATGGTCGGGGCCCCCCCAGGGGGGCCCCATGGAGGCCCCGGACCACCACGGTGGATAAAATGGATGGTCTGGGCCACGACGGTTGATCTGGGGATGGTCTGGACCACCACGGTGGATCATGGATGGTGGGGCCAAAACCGGGGATAAAAGGGGAAAAGGTCTGAAACACCACGGGGGTTTTTTATGAATGGTGGGGAACCACGGTGGATCTATGGATTGTGGGGACCACCACGGTGGATCTTGGAATTGTCTGGACCACCACGGTGGATCTTGGATGGTGGGGGCCACGACGGTGGATCTATGGATGGTGGGGACCACCGGGGTGGATCTATGGATGGTTGGACCACCCAGGGGGGCCCCTGGATGGTCCGGGCCCCGGCGGTGGGGAAGTTCTTTTGGATGGTCGGGCCCCCACAACGGTGGATCTATGGATGGTCTGGGGACGACGGTGGATCTATGGATGGTCTGGCCCCGACGGTGGGTTTTTGGATGGTCTGGCCACGGGGTGGATCTATGGATACCCCGGGCCACGACGGGTGGATCTATGGATGGTCAAACCCGAGGGGGGAATCTATGGATGGTCTGGGCCACGACGGTGGATCTATGGATGGTCTGGGCCACGAGGGGGGTTTTTGGATGGTCGGGCCCCACGACGGTGGATCTATGGATGGTTTTTGGGCCCCACCACGGTGGATAAAAATGGATGGTCTGGGCCACGACGGTGGGTCTCACAAAGTGGACACGTATCTTCAATGGTAAATACCATATTAATTGGTAAATAAATGTTTTTACGGAAAAGCTTACTGATAGTCAATGTTATTATTGTAACACTTAGGAAAAGATAGGGTAGTCAAAAGATGATGGGCAGTTTGAAGATAGGGGGTTTTAAGATGATGGGCAGTTTGAAGATGATGGGCAGTTTAAGAGATGGGCTTTTTAAAAATGGGGGTTTGAAAAATGGGGGTTTAAAGGATGGGGTTTTAAGATGGGGGGGTTTTAAGATGAGGGGTTTTTAAAGATGAGGGAGTTTGAAGATGAGGGCTTTAAAGAGGGGCAGTTTAAGATGAGGGCAGTTTAAAATGTGGGTATTTAAATACAAAAATTTTTGGGATAAATGAAGGGGAAAATTTTTTGGAACAGGGTGATAAAATAAGAAGATGAAATGACAATAATGATAGGAAATAAATTATTAATATTGTTTTTTTGATTTTTCCGTTTTATTAAAAATTTTTTTTTTTTTTTAAGAAATTATTATGCTTGTGAGACACAACAAAAAAAAAAAATTGCGCTTTTGAGAGAATTTTATATTTAACTTTTATAGACTTTTCTATTTTCTAAATGTTGGTAAAAACATTGTTTATGGACAATGTTAAAGGTTACCCCCCAAATGTTTGTGTAATAACTGTTGAAACGGGGGAAAGGGTTTGGGATTTTAAAGGGGGAAGGTTGGTATTGTTGCAAGGTTGGTTTTTTAAAAGGGAAGGTTTTTGTTAAACGGGAAATTTTTTAAAGGGGGTTGGTATTTTAAACTAATTTATTGTTAAACTAAAGGTTTGGTATTTTGAAAAAGGGTTGGTATTTTGAAAATGGGGGGGTTTTTTTTTAAAATTGGTATTTTAATAAATCAAATCAAGACCAGTTTTAAAGCCAAAACCGATTTTTGCATCCAAAAAATCCAAAAAACCGAATTTACAGGTGTTTGAAATAAGGTTAAACTTAAATTTTTATGAAAATTACTTAAACCTTAAATGGAATTTTACAAGAAAAGTTTGGGGGGGACGTTTTGTTTTATTTTTGGGTTTTGGTATTTTAAATGCCGAATCTGAAGTTTTATTCGGGGGGCCCGGGGTCTAAAAACCCGGGGGGGTTTTTTTGCCCAAAAAGTTATAATAGGGAATTTTTTAAAAAATTTAAAAAGCAAGTTTTTCCTTTGAATGGGGAGAAATTTTTTTTTTTTTAAAAAAAAAAAATTACTTGAAAACAAACCTTTTTTTGTTTTTAAAAATTTTTGGGGGTAAAAAATTTTAAATTTGGTTTTAAAAAATGTAAATATGTATAGTGTATACATATGTAAGGTTTCTGTGTATAAATATTCACACATTTCCTTTCACAAATATACATGTATTTTGTTCATTTAATTTAAATACCAATATAAAAAGACAAATAAAACATTTAAGGCGCCTTTTTTCCCCCCCCAAACCCCCCCCAAAAATTTTCAAAAAAATTCCCCAATATTCCAAGTTGTCAAAAAAATATTCATTGCACTTACAAAATTCCCAAAAAAAAACCAAACTAAAGGGTTCCGTCCTGCCCTTAAGATTCATCACAATTAAAAAAAGGGCACTTCAGGAGAATAAAAAAAACTTTTTTATGGTGAATATTAAACGGAATCAAATTTCACATAATTATCATTTTAATTTTTTTTTCCCTTGCTGATTTTACTTTGAGGAATATTTTTGAAAGTTTGAAGCTTCGTCGGGGAGTTTTCCAGGATACCTGGGGGCCAGAAGTATCCTGGGTATACCAGGGGAAAAGGGTTTTGGGGGTAACGCCCCCGGGCCCGGTTTTTTACCAGGCTTCCTGACGGGGCAATCTTATCAAAAGGCTGATGTGCTGGCCGCGCAGACCAACGTACGAACCATAGCCCGGGTTGGCAAGTACTGACTTTAGGTGCCTGTCAGTGCCTTCTTGAAGACAGCCAGGGGGGTCTTGGTAATCCCCCCCTTTGTATGCTGGGGGCAGGAACAGTCTTGGGCCCCCCACCCCTTTTGAGTTGTCTATTATCGTGCTAGTGGCACCCCTGCTCTTTTTTCGGGGGGATCGTCAGCCGGTCTTTGTTTTTCATAGGGGTATTTCTGTGCAAGTTTGGTACTAACCCTCTACAACCCAAGTAAATAATCATATCTCTCCGGTCTGCTTCTAGGAGTAGAGATTGAGGAACTTCAAGCGTTAGTAATTTAGGGGTTTTTTCACAGGTTCGAGCCATGAAGGTTCTCTGTACATTTCTAGGTCCTTTCACCTCCCTTTAAAAAGGGGTTTTGGGGGAAATTTTCCCGTCAGATAGAACAAGTGACCAAAAAGTGTCATTGGCTTGGCGTCCTAGTTTAGAAGGTTCTCATTACCCCCTCCTGTCATTTTTTAAATGGTTGTCAATGTTGTGGTCTTTTTTTTAGATCCCGACATTATTACTCCCAGGTTTTACAATAGTTTTTCCTTTTATTGTGTGGTTGGAATTTGTTTTATACCCGATATAGTTTTAATTTTCATGTTTTCCATTTGGTAATTGAAATTTCTCATCATTGAACTTCATTTTTTTCATGGGGCCCTTTAAAGATTTTTTTATATTCCCCTGGAGTCTTGCAGTGTCTTCAACTGCGGACACTTATCAAATTTTGGGGTGTCATTTTCAAAGGAAGACACGGTGCTGGGGGTTAGTCCCTTTTTTCAACTGGGATGAGGAAAGGATGGGGGTATACTGTGCCTTGTGGGGCTTTTCCCGTACCCCTCAGAATTTATCGTTTCTTTATCTGTTTTTTTTTAAAAATTTGATCCATCTACCAACTTTTCCTGTTTTTCCCTTTTTAAGCATTTGTGCGCTTTCCCCTGGTCACACTTGTCAAAGGTTTTTTCAAAGTCTTTTATACTACATCTGCTTTTTCCCCCTTTTCTTTAGGGCTCTATAGTGGCCCGTAGTTGGGACAGGCAGGAGGGCCTGCCAAACCCATGCTGCCCGGGGTTGTGCTGATGGGATCTAGATGGGGGCCCGATCTTACTTCTTAGAACCGTTCATGTTTTATGATGTGGGATGTTTTGGTAGGGGGCTGTGTTTTTTTCTACTTTATTGCCACCATTGTGGGGGGGGCTCTTGTTTTAGCAGCTGTGGAACCCCTGTGTCCCCCCTCTCCATAGGATTTTTCCTGAGTCTGGGCATGGGGCGATCGGGGATGTCATTTATAGCCTTTTTTTTTTGTCTGGATAATATCAATAGGTTTGGTCTACCCCAAAATTTATGTCCCCCTTAAAAAAAATAATTTAAGTCTTCGACTCTCAGTTTTTAACGGATCGCTAAAAACCGAGTCATATTGGGACTTGAGTAGCTCATTTTCCCTTTCTGTCATCTTGTAGGGGTATTATTTGTTCTTGACTTTAATTTGGCAAAGAAAAGAAATTTTTGGGTTTTTTTCAATTTCATTTATGGTTTTATTTTTCCCCCCTTTTTTTGACCCCTTAAAATTCCTTTACTTTAGTTCAATTTTTGCTATTTCTCGACCAGTGTCTCCCACGTATTAGAGATATAGGGCCCTTTTTTGCCGCTCCGTTATTCTTTGCCTTCACCTGCATAGGGAGCGTCTTTTCTTTTAGTTTATATCTTCTCTTTTTTCCTTAAAGGAATATGCCTTAGCATACCTCGAGTGTCACAAGTTAATTTGTTTAGAATAGGTTTGGATCCTGTTGTTGGCTATCTTTAGTTTATATAATTTAAGACCATGATTTACTTGGTCCCCCTTATGTTTTTTTTAATTAAGTTGAATTTGGTGAAGGCTCCCCCCTGACTGATCACATTTTGTTGGGGTGGGCTCCCCCATACATGTCTGAACCCCTTTTATGTTGTTATCTGAGTATATTGTTTTTTTTTTTGTAAATTTTATCAGATCATCTTGGAGTGACGTGAAGTCCCCTGTATTCTCCAACTTAGGCTCTATATTTGCTGGTTTAAGGGAATTTGGTGCAAAAATTTGCTTGTGTATGTGGGGGTTTTTTTTCTGGGCCCCCTGGTGTCATTCCGACAACAAGAGAGCAGGGCAGGGATCCTAGCACCCTTACTTTAAAAAAATAGCCCTTATCAAAGATTGTGATGGCCTAATTAAAAATTCCTGCCCCAAAACCCCGAGATCACAAAAAAACCCAGAATACAAAAGCTCCCAAACCTTAAAAAAATGAAGATAAAAGGAAACAGCCCGAAACCCAAACTCGCCCGCGCTGCCAGACGAACCCAAGCCAAGCAAAAGAAATAAAGCCCCCCATAGTTTCCCGGTGATACTATGAGCGGAAACCCAGAGGAACCAACAACAGTACCAAGAAACCAACGCTAAGGATTTTAAAAACAAAATTTCCCTTTTTGTAACTTGTAACTTTGAACCCTTTTTTGTAACTTGGTACGATTGAACCAGAAAAACCTGGAGTTTTTTCCCCTTTTATTTTTTTCCCCCAGCCAGAACCCACCAACGCTTCATGATGGCCTAACTGCAGAACTCCCAAACCCCACCTACCCCCCAAAGCTGAATACCAACAGTAAGACCACCTACTGAAAAATTATCGATCCAAGGGAGAGTGCCATCAAAAAAAAAACACAGCCCTTTTGCCAGAAAAACCCCCCACAACAAGCTCTGATCCCAAAAATTTTGTCCTATCAAAACCCCCCCTGTACTACTATGAGACCAAAACAGAAAAACCCCGAATGGGGAACAGCAAAAAATAAAAAAAGATCGGGGCCTATTTTTTTTCCCACCCAGCAGGACGCCGGTGCACCCCCCCACCCACCCCCCCCCCCACCCCAGGCAACATGTCAACAAACACAATGGCTGACTCTCCCCCCCCCCACCCTCCCCCAACCACCACCCATGACGAGGGGCAAACAACACCAATCATGACTGAATCTCACTAAACAACACTCCCTTTAAAAGGTTTGACCCATCTGAAATGATCTCAGGTATGACAAATGATCCTGTCACTCTTAAGTCATACATCACCAACCTAACTGAAAAAAAAATTGAATCTTCGTAAAACCCCAAAAAAACATGAAAAAAAGTTACCCAAAATTAGAAAAAACCCCTAAGCTTTGAGCAGAAGTTTACATCAGCTGGAATGGCTGATTTTGGAAAGCCCCCCCCAATCAGTCATACCAAAACCATACACCCCAAAAAAACCCCTAAACACGAAGGTTGAAGATTTGTCAAGAACTGGAAAACCAACATGGTTACCCAGCTGACTGATTTTTTTTCTAACCAAGAAAAAAAAACTGAGCAAGAAAATTTTTATCCAGCGCGGTAATAATTAGGGGGCACTTTTCCCAAAAAGTGGCATAAACCCCCCAAAACTAAAAAGATGCTGCCTTCAGCCCAAAAAAAGACCACTTAAATTTATTAGTACCAGCATCTAAAAAAACAAACCCACGATTACTTGGCATGCAAGGAAAAAAAAGAGTGTTATTTTTTAATTTCACGATAACAGTAAAACAGATCTTATTAAAACATCAATTAGTAAAAGAAAAGATATCTATGTTAACGAATGCCTCACAAAAACGTCAAAACCCCCCCTTACAGAGTAAAAAGCTTAAACGTGAGAATAATGACAAAATCCACCGTGTTCCCCCAAAAAGGAAAATCCTAGTTAAGAAAACAAATGTGGCCCCTTGCTTACTATATCACAATGAAAATGAACTGCCAAAATTTCCTTCGAGACCCCAACCTTACAGAGACTGAATAATATCAATGACCTAATCCAATTCTGGTTAGTGCAACAGTTGTATTAGTAACTGAACCCCTCACAATCTTACATTACTAAAAAAACTGATTATATTTAAAAATGTAATTAACTTCATATTTTTTAATATTCTGCTACCCTCACTATTTAAATTTCCCAAAATTAAATATAATTGTACATCCTTTTTTCCCCATATATATTTTTTTTAACCCCCTCTCTAACCATTTATTTTTTTTTTTTTATTTTTAATACAAATCTATCATTCCTTTTTTCCCCAAACCCCATCTATTTACAATATTAGTAATTACTTTTTTACTTGAAATTTAATTAAACCTTTTCCCCCTTTTGTTTTTTTTTTTATATTTTTATAATCAAACAATTCCTTATTTGTATGTGACTTTTTTTTTTTTCATAAGCTATTCCCAAAAAGGGGGGCAATTTTTACTCATACTTTTAAATCCTTTTTTTCCAAAAAACAAATTCCAGTCACTTTATTTCTTAATTGTACTCTTATATTAAACAACTCCTCATTGTGTTTTATGATTTTCTTTATATTTCCTTTATAAGCAACTCCCCCATAAGTGCAATCATTTTCTTATATTTTAAAAATCCCTTTTTCCATTAGCCAACTTTAGTCAATTTTTAGTCACTTTATTTGCTTAATTGTTTTCTATATTCAAACAACTACCTCATTGTATATGTAATTTTCTTATTTTTTATAAGCAACTACCTGATAAGTGCAATCTTTTTTCTTATATTTTATAAATCCTTTTTTCCATTAGCCAACTTCAGTCATTTTAATTTAAATTCAATTTAATCAAAACTACTTTTTAATATTAGTCAAATCGTTTTAATTTTTAGTTCAATAGCCTTTGCTTTTTTTAACCCCTTTTTTCCTTTTTTTTATACAAAAAATTTCAACCAGTGCCACATTGAATAAAAAAATTTTTTTTTTTCCCTACCAATTTAATACTAGCCCTTAAATTTTCCCCCCCATTCATTAGACAGTTAAATTAGTATATCATTAACTTTTTTTAAATACCCCTATTTTCACTGAAAAAAATTCCCCGCAATAAATTTACATAATTGTGTTAATCCATTGCAAGTAAGATTTTTTAAACTAATACCATATCATTGGTTTGGATAATCTATTTTCCCCAAAATCTAGTTATAAATCACATTAATTTTCCCATGTTTTTCAGGCATTGATCCTGATATCAACCTATTTTAAATGACTTACATGACCCAACAGCAACTGTAACTATTACACAGCAGATCAAGAAAAAACATTACTAAAAAGGGGGCCCAAAAATAACAACTATCTTAATTTTTAAAAAATTGGGTTTTTGGGGCAAACTTAGTGACCTCACAGCACTACCCAACCCTCCAGCCAAATTTTCAATCATCACACTCCTGAGATGGCTAAAATACGGCAGGTTTATGCCACCCCCGGGGTTTCACGCCATTCACAACTGTAGGACAGACCAGCGGGGGTTTGGGAAAAGCAATATATTATACAGATCAACTCAATGTATAAAACTCTTGCACAAGGGATAAAAAATGGAGAATATATTTTAGCTAAATTTAAAAAAAACCTAAAAAAACCCCCACAGGATAAACATCTTCAGATTACCACTAAAAAAATCCACCACTTTAGTAAAAAAAATAGGAAACCTGATAATCGATTAAACCCAACAAAGATCATTTGTTTCTCCGGGGGTTTCCCCCATAAATCTCCTAATCCAAAAACCCGGAAAAAAAATTTTAAAAACACTATGAGCAACTGCTTTTACTACCAACAATATAAAAAACCCCAAAAAATCTCCGATAATAGTACCTCGTTACTAGACCAATCGGGGCTAGCACTATACCCCCCCTAAAATCAGGCATAATCACAAAAAACACCACAGACCACTACCCTCCTTTTTTCATAACTAACCTAGGCATTCTGCCCCAAGAAATTGCAAAGTTACCTTTTTTTCACATAATGGGGGCTGCTGTTAATAATTTATATAAAATATGACGAAATTGACTGGGGGTTTAAAGAATTGGAAACACATTTTGTACTAATGAATGCATCAAGAACTTTCTTAAAAAACACACAACCTCTATTACAGACATTGCCCGAAAAAAACTAAACAGATCACAGCTAAGAGACTTAACAATCCCTGGCTAACACCCAAGCATCCTTAAATCCATAAATAAGAGGCCCAATATGAAAAACAATATAGAAGGGGTCTAATAACCAGAGAACAATCCAAACGCTACTCATCAATCCTTACTAGCCTGATAAGAAGGACCAAAAAATTGTATTATGAGAACAGACTCTAGACCGTAAAGGTGATATGAAAAGACCTGGAAAACCCTATCTACAATTCTAGGAAATAAAAAGATATCCACGAACAATACCATCAAATTATCAAAAACAGACGAACCCCTACTCTCACCAACTGAGACAGCAAACAGACTTAATGTTTTCTTCTCCACCATAGGAAAGAATCTAGCAGTAGGATCCCAAGCTCGAACACTCGTCCAACAGACTACCTCACCAACACCTACCCAGATACACTATTCCTAGCTCCTACCAACTCAATTGAAGTCTCACTCATAATCAACACCCTTAAAAACAAAGCAGGAGACATAAACAGCTTACCACCCTTTATGTACAAAAAGCTACACATGTACTGTCACCAATTATAGCAGCATTATTCAATAAATCCATTGAATCTTCAACCTTCCATCAATTCTCAAAATAGCTAGGGTCACCCTGATCCACAAAAGAGGTGACCAAACTGACTTGAACAATTATAGACCAATCTCAAATTTACCATTGCTTTCTAAAATCTTCGAAAAATTAATTCATAAACAGATCTATTCCTACCTCGTCTCACACAATGTACTAAACCCCTGTCAATTTGGATTCAGGACCAACAAGAGCACAAACGATGCTATAACACACATGTTAGAGTTAATATACACCGACTTGAGAAGAAAGAGGTTCCGCTGGGAATCTTCATAGACCTACGCAAAGCATTTGATACAGTCGACCATGATTTATTGCTCACAAAATTAGCGCACTATGGTATTAGGGGCACCCCCTCAACTACCTAAAGTCGTACCTTAGCAACAGAAGTCAGTACGTGAACACAAATGGAGAGAACTCTTCCACACAACAAATTACAGTCGGTGTCCCTCAAGGTAGTGTCCTGGGGCCACTCATATTCCTCATTTACATAAATGACCTACCGAATGCATCACAACTACTCAAACCCATTTTGTTTGCAGATGACACAACATATGTCTTCTCTCACCCAAATCCAGTCGTACTAGCCAACACAGTTAATGCCGAATTACAGAAAATATCAACATGGATGATGACAAATAAGCTTACTCTCAATACGGACAAGACCTACTACATTCAGTTTGGAAACAAAGCTGCAAATGTTCCACTTAACATAAAGCTAAATGGTTCACCCATCACAAGGCTCACAGAGGGAAAATTCCTAGGAATCCACCTTGACAGTAGTCTTAAATTCCAAACACACATACAACAAATTTCCAAGAAAATCTCAAGGACAGTAGGTATATTATCTAAGATACGCTATTATGTGACTCAACCATCTCTCATTGCACTATATCATTCTCTTATCTACCCTTATCTCACCAATGGAATCTGTGCATGGGGCTCAACAACATTAAATCACCTTAGACCACTCATAACCCAGCAAAAGGCTGCAGTCAGGATGATAACAAATTCCCACTCTAGACAGCATACTCCACCTATATTCAGAACCTTAAAACTACTCACCATAAAAATATTCATACCTATTCATGTGCCTTCTACATACATAAAACTCTACATGCTAATATCAACATATGTCTTCTCTCACTCTCAACAACTTTAATAGGTCCCACGAACATGACACAAGACACAGATCACTATTTGACATACCCCGAGTCCATACTAACCAATGTAAAAATTCTATGCACATAAAGGGCCCCAGAATCTGGAATTCATTACCAGTAAATATTAAGTTAACCTTGTCCGAAAATCAATTCAAGACTCTTCTCAAAAATCACCTACTCACCCTATACTAAATACTCATACAGTAACAAACTTCCAAACCCAATATTATTTTACTTAAGATGATCTCAATTTGATATGTTCATCCTCCTTAACACTTGTTGCAATTTCATATCATCATATTGTCATTTAAAATCTTATAGTATCATCATTTTCTTAATTTGAAATAAAATATATATCTAGAAGAAACTCTAAAAACAATTTCTAGTATTGTTATTATACTAGTATAGCATCAACATACTGTAACTTGAAATAAATTATACAACTAGATTAAACTCAACCAATTTCTCTTGTATTGTCTTTTAATAGTATGTATAACCATATTATAATATAAATAATACAGAACTAGAATAAACTCAATCAATTTTTTTAGCATTAAGTACTTAGTGAATAAGTCTCTAGAATAAACTGCCCCTAATGCCATGGCATGCCAGTGGCTCTCCTTGCATTACAGTTTTATAATTGTAACTACCAATAACATTGTACACTTGTAACATGCATAGAAATAAAAATATTATTATTATTATTATAATATTATTATTATTATTATTATTATTACAACAGAAAGCCGGTGCATCAATAACCCCCCACACCCCCACCCGGGCCCCGACGACAACAATAACACCACCGACCATGGCTGACTCTCCCACCAACCCCACCAGCTTCGTAGGATTCCTTCCTGGGCACCAAGGTATGACTACTCTTGATACTATTAGGGAATACATCATTGCCCTTGAAGCTGAAAACAAAGACATCAAAGCAAAACTAGTGAAATATGAATCCAAGCTAACTAACCTCGAGATCAAGATCCAAAACCTTGAAGAGAAGATTACATCGGGAAATACTGACACAGAAAATACTCTACAAACAGTTATAACCAGTCACACCGATCAAATAACAACTCTGAATATGAAGGTGGAAGAAGTAATCAAGGACTGGAATAACAACATACACACTCGACTTGATGAATATCTTGATTTTCAAGATGACAAAACCGAACAAGATAACTTGTCTGATGCAGTTATAATAAACAGCAACCACATTCCCAGAGACATAACTCAATCCCAGTGCAAGGAAACTGCTATCAACATATTACAAGACCACCTACAAGTTAATGTGCAAAGCAATGAAATCAAAGAAACACGATTCCTAGGAAAACAAGGTAAACCTAGTATAATGATCAGACTTCACTCATATGATACAAAAAAGAACCTAATTAAATCAGCAATTACAATGAAAAGTGGAGTATACATCAACGAGTGCCTAACCAGGAAACGTCAAAACCTTCTGTTTAGGCTGAGAAAACTTAAACTGGAGAACAAAATCCATCAGTGCTTCGCTCGTGATGGGAAAATACTAGTTCGAAAAGTATCAACAGGTCAGCAATTTTCTATATCAAACGAACGTGATCTCACCAACTTCCTTAGACAAGCTGACATTACCATTACTGATTAGCCTATTGTCCTCAACACATAATATACGTGTGGTGTATTAGTGTATGTTACTACTACTTTGTGAAATTTTTTTGTACTAACTTCACTAGCTAGTACCAACTACCTCATACACAATGTACTTTTTTTAGTGCTATTACTTGCTGAAACTTTATAATATAAATAAAATCTTACTTCTAAGTTAATTTTATATCATACTTACTATCTGTCCATTTAATTTAATCCTCATTTGTATTTTTTTTTATTAACACATCGGCCGATTCCCACCAAGGCAGGGTGGCCCGAAAAAGAAAAACTTTCATCATCATTCACTCCATCACTGTCTTGCCAGAAGGGTGCTTTACACTACAGTTATAAAACTGCAACATTAACACCCCTCCTTCAGAGTGCCGGCACTGTACTTCCCATCTCCAGAACTCAAGTCCGGCCTGCCGGTTTCCCTGAATCCCTTCATAAATGTTACTTTGCTCACACTCCAACAGCACGTCAAGTATTAAAAACCATATGCCTCCATTCACTCCTATCAAATACGCTCACATGCTTGCTGGAAGTCCCAGCCCCTCGCACACAAAACTTCCTTTACCCCCTCCCTCCAACCTTTCCTAGGCCGACCCCTACCCCGCCTTCCCTCCACTACAGATTTATACACTCTCGAAGTCACTCTGTCTCGTTCCATTCTCTCTACATGTCCAAACCATCTCAAAACCCCTCCTCAGCTCTCTGGACAATCGTTTTGGTAATCCCGCACCTCCTCCTAATTTCCAAACTCCGAATTCTCTGCATTATATTCACACCACACATTGACCTCAGACATGACATCTCCACTGCCTCCAGCCTTCTCCTCGTTGCAACATTCATCACCCATGCTTCACACCCATATAAGAGCGTTGGTATAACTATACTCTCATACATTCCCTCTTTACTTCCATGGACAAGGTTCTTTGTCTCCACAGACTCCGAAGTGCTCCACTCACCCTTTTCCCTCATCAATTCTATGATTCACCTCATCCTTCATAGACCCATCCGCCGACATGTCCACTCCCAAATATCTGAATACATTCACCTCCTCCATACTCTCTCCCTCCAATCTGATATCCAATCTTTCGTCACCTATTCTTTTTGTTATCCTCATCACCTTACTCTTTCCTATATTCACTTTCAATTTTCTTCTTTTACACACCCTACCAAATTCATCCACCAACCTCTGCAGCTTCTCTTCAGAATCTCCCAAAGCACAGTGTCATCAGCAAAAAGCAACTGTGACAACTCCCACTTTGTATTTGCTTCTTTATCTTTTAGCCCAACACCTCTTGCCAAGACCCTCGCATTCACTTCTCTTACAACCCCATCTATAAATATATTGAACAACCACGGTGACATCACACATCCTTGTCTAAGGCCCACTTTTACTGGGAAATAGTCCCCCTTTCCCTCCTACACACTCTAACCTGAGCCTCACTATCCTCATAAAAACTCTTCACTGCTTTCAGTAACCTTCCTCCTATTCCATACACCTGCAACATCTGCCACATTGCCCCCCTATCTACCTTATCATACGCCTTTTCCAAATCCATAAATGCCACAAAAACATCTTTACCCTTATCCAAATACTGTTCACCTATATGTTTCACTGTAAACACTTGGTCTACACACCCCCTACCTTTCCTAAAGCCCCCTTGTTCATCTGCTATCCTGCTTTCTGTTTTACTCTTAATTCTTTCAATAATAACTCTACCATACACTTTACCAGGTACACTCAACAGACTTATTCCCCTATAATTTTTGCACTGTCTTTTGTCCCCTTTGCCTTTATACAAAGGAACAATACACGCTCTCTGCCAATCCCTAGGTACCTTACCCTCTTCCATACATTTATTAAATAATAGCACCAACCACTCCAAAATTATATCCCCACCTGCTTTTAACATTTCTATCTTTATCCCATCAATCCCAGCTGCCTTACCCCCTTTCATTCTACCCACTGCCTCACGAACTTCCCTACACCCACAACTGGCTCTTCCACACTCCTACAAGATGTTATTCCTCCTTGCCCTACACACGAAATCACAGCTTCCCTGTCTTCATCAACATTTAACAAATCCTCAAAATATTCTCTCCATCTTCCCGATACCTCTAACTCTCCATTTAATAACTCTCCTCTCCTATTTTAACTGTCAAATCCATTTGTTCTCTAGGCTTCCTCAACTTATTAATCTCATTCCAAAACTTTTTCTTATTTTCAACAAAATTTGCTGATAACATCTCACCCACTCTCTCATCTGCTCTCTTTTACATTGCTTCACCACTCTTTTAACCTCTCTTTTTCTCTCCATATACTCTTCCCTCCTTGCATCACTTCTACTTTGTAAAAACCTCTCATATGCTAACTTTTTCTCCCTTACTACTCTCTTTACATCATCATTCCACCAATCGCTCCTCTTCCCTCCCGCACCCACTCGCCTGTAACCACAAACTTCTGCTGAACACTCTAACACTACATTTTTAAATCTACCCCATACATTTTCGACCCCATTGCCTACACTCTCACTAGCCCATCTATCCTCCAATAGTTGTTTATATCTTACCCTAACTGCCTCCTCTTTTAGTTTATAAACCTTCACCTCTCTTTTACTTACTGATTCTATTTTCCATGTATCCCATCTACCTTTTACTCATTTGTATATTCTCTTGAAATAGTTCCCAACAAATCAATACCTAGTACTGCCTTTCATCCAATAACTCCTTTACTTGAAGCTTTAAAAGATAATTAAGGTGCTAATTCTGGTGCTAAAGTGTTTTACTCTTTTTTTACTATTATATTCCCTAAAGTGTTAACTCTCATTGTTTACTATTATATTCCCTAAAGTGTTAACTCTCATTGTTTACTATTATATTCCCTAGTTTTTATTTTTAAAGAATCTAACTGTCACAGTTCTTATATTAATTTTTATTATAATAATTAAGGTGCTACCTCAGGTACTAATTTACTTTACTTTCATTGTTTGCTATTATTTTTCCTAGCTCCTTTATTCCCAGCTTTAGTAAAACTACCATAGTTCAATAAATTGCATTTTTATAAATTGACTAAGGTACAAATTCACGTGCCAAGAACTCTGTCAAATACCTTATCTCTGTAAACAGTTATTAAAAATTTGTAATAATCCAATAATTACTAAGAATTTAATCTAGTACCATATTATTAAGTTAAGTATTACCTATTAATCTCAGGTCTAGTTATAGAATCACATCAAATCTTATGATTACAGGAATTGATCCTGATATCAACCTATTATTAAATGACTTACATGATTCCAACAGCAACTGCAACTACTCATTCATAACTAAATACTCATATTATAAGTTAATGTCAAAAATGCTCAATGTTATTTTCCTTAAGATAATCTCAATTCCATATTACCATTCGAGAATCTTAACACCTGTAACAATCTAAGATCTAATATCATTATATAATAATTTAAGCAGTAAAATTTCATCATATTGTAATTTTGAAAACAATTTTTTACTAGAATAAACTCAATAAATTTCTCTAATATTAAGTACGTAGTCTTTAAGTTACTAGAATAAGCTGCCCCTAATGCCATGGCATGTCAGTGGCTCTCCTTGCACTCAATTTACATTGTAACTACCAATACCTATGTAATCTTCAATCTGCAACGAAATAAAATTTACTTTACTTACTTACTTACTATCTCTGCTACAGCATTATTTGCTACATTCATCCATTTTAGAGCTGAAAGATTTTCCAGACAGTGATCAATTTTCAAAAGCTGTTCCTGGAATTGTTGGGAAGTTACATCCGGGGGGTTGTATGCAACATCAATGACCAGGTTTTGGTTCTCGATCTTTCTGCCAAAATTTCAACATCATTTGAGGCATTTTGCCTGTTCACTCTGTCACATCATTAAAGGTTATAACTAGAGATCCATATTTCATTGTCAAGGTGATCCTTTATGTGGGTCTCTGTGAAAACCGCGAACATTGTGTTTGACTCTGTAAGCAGTCCACGGATGTAAGGTATCTTGTTGTTAGATGCTGGCTTTAGACCCTGTATATTTGCAAAGATGAATGTCGTCGGATTGGTGGTATTTAAGGGGGTGTCTTTTTTCCTGGCACTAATATCTGTTGTTTTGGAGTGGAGGCCATTGACTGTGATTCCACTCCAGAAATGATCGGAGTTGGTGTACGATTCCCGTCATTTCCTGTCAGCATTTTTTCTTCTTTCCTGGCGCTAAAAAAAACTCTCTCTGGAGTGGTTGTGGCTACACAGATTTTTCCATGGTCTGGATGTTCTGTGTCTTCTTGTGCCTGGCAATATAAGTTATAGCATTGCCTTTCCTGAACTGAAGAGTGACACATTTCAGGGAGGAAAAGCTTACAGGAAGAGAGGTTGCATTTTCCTGTTGTCATACGGGCACAACTTTTTCTGGGATGGGCAAAGTTGCACATCCCATCTGTTTTTCCAGATATTCCATGACTGCAGATATCAAGTGCATAGAATTTGCATAGGTCTGGTTTCTGTTTGCTTTGTTTTTTTTTGTGACTATTCCCTACTGGTGCGTGTTTTTCTGTCTCTTTACTATCTTCAACAATAGTACTAACGATGGAGATTTCACCAGTTATTTCTGGCATTTTATCTTCACTATTCCTTGGGGCATCCCCTTGTTTACTATCTCCAGTGGTATTGCTAGTTTGTAACTTTAAGTTTTGCATGTCCTTGTCTACACCTGTTTCCCCCTAGAGCTCCTGTCTCCCTCTGGGCCACCAACTTTCATTTCTGTATCCCTACAGTTACTGTCTACCAGGACAGCATTTGCACCAGGGGCGATAGCACCATCTGACCCAGTTCTTTTACTTTCCCATCTGTTATAGAATGGTGTCAGACTTTCTATGAAGGCCGTTTGATGTTTCCCTCTTTTAATACCAATGTGATTTTTTCCCTCAGTTGGTTCTCATTTGGACATACCCAAAAACACTTCCCTGGTTTAATATCTCTTGTAGATGATTCCTGAATATCTGCTCAAGATACGTGGGCCCATTTCCCACAGAAGTTGCATGTATTCCATGCTGTGGCAGGTTTGTTGCTACAGTTGCAGGCTACACAGAGTTCATGATTAGATTTTTTGGTTATACTTTATATTCTACTAGTAACCTCCTTAAAGTGTAGATTTGTCTATTTGTATATGTATCAATTCGTATTTGTATGTGTATGTGTTTGAGACAATCCTACTGCTGCTGAAATGAATCAGATAACTATGTTCACAGGGCACCTACACATGCTAATTTTTTCTAGAAACTGGTCGACATTATCGTATTCAAGAGTTAGAAATATGAATCCAAAAGGATGAGGCGTTCTCGAGTTGTGAAAAAAATGTCGAAAAGTTGGTATTAGAAAGTAGTGAATAACAAATGACGGGAGGTAAGAATGAATTCACATTTTTTTTTATTTTGGGCTAATTTCAATGAAATTTTTACAGTGATTTATACAGCTTTTAAAAACCAATACACTGTCTTTGTTATGACTTTTTGCCTTTAAGTTAGACAGAAAAAAATAAATTGTGCCAAATTTTAGGGGTCACAAAACTTTCTTATTTCTACAAAATTGGGAAGATGTACAATGCTCTAGTTAACATCAGATGAAAGATAAAGGCTATATAATTGTTAACCCAGTTTTTATTTTTAGCGAAAATATCAGTAGATTTCATAATAAAAATGTTGAAATTAGTGATTTTTTGTTTTTGTGGGAAAAAGTCAATGAAAACAAAGCTGTAAAAGATATCGGAAATCCTCCACGGGTGGTTGTAGAGCTATCATTACTCAATAATGTGTGCAAACGTCATGACAATTCTATTAATACTTTTCACAAGAAATGGCACACAAGGTCAATAACTTATTTCTCAGTTATTAATATATTATTTTATTTAAAACTCTATGGATACGGCGCACTAAATATCAGATTATTGCATACGTCAACAATTGTTGAGACCCCAGAGGCCACTGAGGTGGCATTTGAATGGAGGCGTCAGAGATGTTGCTATGTAGTGTTTTTTTAATGAATCAATCATAAAAATCATAATTTTTGGAGAGATAAAAAAACAAACCACTAATTGCCAACATGTATTATTTATTAGAGCAAGAACAAAAAAAAAAATACATTTAAGGAAAAACATACTTAGTAATATGATATAAACAAGCTGATTACACCAAAATGTTGCCAGAATGATGCACTATTTTTAGGTAAGAAAACATTTTTGTTCCATAATTTTTCAATATTTCTCTCCTAATCACTCGAAAAAGGCTCACCCTTTCTGAAGGTGTAGGTGATCAACAGGTGATGGTTTAAGGTGAACAACAAATGAAGGTGCAGATGATCAACAGGTGATGGTTTAAGGTGAACAACAAATGAAGGGTAGGTGATCAACAGGTGATGGTTTAAGGTGAACAGCAAATGAAGGTGTAGGTGATCAATTAGGAGAAATATATTTTCAGGGTCTTTATTGTAAGTCCGATTTCATTCATTTTTTTTCTTTAAAAAAACCTACATATCGTAAGATCATAAAAAAACGTTCAACTAAGATAAACCAACAGACAAAAGAATTGAAAAATAATTACTGATTATTGGATTTGCCAGCATCATACTACATACTGGCACTGCCAAGAGTGTATTTGGCAGCATCATGTTACTTACTGGCACTGCCAAGAATGTATTTGGCAGCATCATGTTACTTACTGCCACTGCCAAGAGTGTATTTGGCAGCATCATGTTACTTACTGGCACTGCCAAGAGTGTATTTGGCAGCATCATGCTACCTACTGGCACTGCCAAGAGTGTATTTGACAGCATCATGTTACTTACTGGCACTGCCAAGAGTGTATTTGGCAACATCATGTTACTTACTGGCACTGCCAAGAGTGTATTTGGCAGTATCATGCTACTTACTGGCACTGCCATGAGTGTATTTGACATCATCATGTTACTTACTGGCACTGGCACTGCCAAGAGTGTATTTGGCAACATCATGTTACTTACTGGCACTGTCAAGAGTGTATTTGGCAGCATCATGTTACTTAATGGCACTGCCAAGAGTGTATTTGGCAGCATCATGTTACTTACTGGCACTGCCAACAGTGTATTTGACAGCATCATGTGACATACTGGCACTGCCAACAGTGTATTTGTCACTCCCTTCTCATAAAACAAAGCTAAACCTTAGGTGACCTGGGGCCTGGTAAGCAACACTTTGGATTCACTGCTTATAACGATAGTTACTTAGCGTCTGCAGAGCGGGAATGCAATGATAAGGCTTCAAGGTTCTACTTTATTTGTATAAAGCTGCGAGTACACAGGCTGTGTGTTCTGTGGTCATGGCCCGCCGGGCGCTTTGCGAGGGAGAGACAAGTTAGGCCTGTTGTCTGAGTGTTGTCTGGGCACCAAGTGAGGGAGAGGCAGGGTGTCGCAGACTGACGTGGGTATGCCTACACGCTTGCCCTCTGGTGGAAACTATGGGAACTAGCATGGCGCGAAATATGAACTCAGCTGGCAGACAGCATGACTGTCTATGCAGACAGCAAGACAGCAGACAGCAGCCATGCGCCCATGGTCGACCTGACCATATCTGGCAGTAAAAAAAACTCCAGTCTCTCTCTCGCAAGAACAGGTCACAGAACACGAAGAAAAATACATATATACATAAACATATGGACATTGAAAAAAAAACTTCCTCCAGAGAGGGAAGAAAAAAAAGGTGTGCTTCGTGGTCTAAGGCAGTGAGAATCGATGCAGCACTGCACGCCTTCCTGCGTCTGGATACATACTGCAACTCGGGAGACATAGCTACGGCTGAGCTGTGACGTAACAGGGTACGGTGTCCTCTGGGAGGTGAAGCAGACATCGTAGTAGTCGCTGCAGGGTTCACTCAACCTGGGGCACAACCTGCTGGTGCCCTCGAGTGAGGCGTCGTCAGTAGTCGCAACAGGACAGGACTGGCAAGTGACTCAGGAGGACATCATCTTTGTGC
The DNA here is from genome assembly GCA_009830355.1 of Cherax destructor. Classification (NCBI taxonomy): domain Eukaryota; kingdom Metazoa; phylum Arthropoda; class Malacostraca; order Decapoda; family Parastacidae; genus Cherax; species Cherax destructor. The sequence continues at coordinate 11,494 of WNWK01020780.1, read as the reverse complement.
AGGCTGCTCACTGAAGCTGTGACACGAGGCTGACAGTCACCTGCCGACAGGCTTAACTGCGGCTTGGCGAGTGACATCTCTCAACAGTAGAAGTTACAGCAGAGAGCAGTGTAAGCATCCCCAAACTGGTCATCTGCAATAACTAGACTGGCGGTCTAGGAGGTGAAGTGGAACGGTCTCGATGGGAGAATCGTCGCGGGTACGATTCAGCAAAGGCATCTACGAGCTGCGAACAATAAAAGCTGTCTGTACAGGGCGTCGGACGCTCGTAACTGATGCCTGGACTTGACAAATGTCAGCTGTCAAGCGTGCGGGGCGCTGGTCACACCTAGTGACAAAGTAACACATAGGTGCTACATAGGACACACGAGAAACTGCACACATACTGCACATGTGGTACAACATAGCTTACTAGCAAATGACGCTTTTCTGTATAAAAATCGTCACTAAGTAATACTCGAACATGTGAGAATACTGACTGAGAGGAATTAATGAACACTCGACTTATCTTCTCTCAAACTCTCGACAAATAATGAAAATAAAATGCTCACTGTGAAACTAGAACACTCGGACATCATGTGGGTGATGTCAGGCGTGATGTCGTGATGGATGTCATGGGGTGACATCACGAGTGACGTCAGGCAGCATAGTGACGTCAGCAGCATGGTGACGTCAGTGGAGTCAGGCAGCATCGTGACGTCATGGGTAGATGCGGCAGCAGACCACATGTGGCTTGGTATCTGGCTTAACCACATGGCGTGGTCACACCCCACGTGGCTTGGAGATCCACGTGGCTTGGAGATCCACGTGGCTTGGAGATCCACGTGGCTTGGAGATCCATGTGGCTTGGAGATCCATGTGGCTTGGAGATCCACGTGGCTTGGTGATCCACGTGGCTTGGTGATCCATGTGGCTTGGTGATCCACGTGGCTTGGTGATCCACGTGGCTTGGTGATCATCCCACGTGGCTTGGTCACACGTGGCTTTGAGTGGCCTCGACACTCGGAAACACAGTTCTGGCAAGAATTCACAAGGAAATTCATAGAAAACTTCACAGAGGGAGTGGGCAGTGAGTGGTGAGTGGAGTGTGGCATACACTAGGGCGACTTTGTATGGTGAGAGACTGCCGCGCGCCTAACTCACCACACCCATACACGAGGGAGACACACTAGACGCTGAAATCACCACTAACTCACCTCTGAAGTGCTGAAATAGTTGTGCTGAGCTGAACAACAACAGCAGAACATGCTGGCAAGGCTGAGCACGTGACTGAGAAACAGCGTGGGACGCTGTGGGTAGAGTCAGTGACGCCATTTCTCGGAGAATTCAACAAATTTCGACCGGGATCCTACATGTACCTGTGTCTGGATGCTGAGATTTGCAGACACGACATCAGGATAACTCGTTGAGAGACGGATGCTTCTTGTAGAGACTGATGAAGTGGTAGATATCTTCATTCCTCTTCTTTCCCTCTTGGGCAAACACATCAGCTGCGAGGCACCACTGTCACCATTTATAACGACGTGTTAATTGGAGTGTTCTTGGTAGTGGGAATGCAATGATAAGGCTTCGGAAGCTTCTACTTTATTTGTATAAAAGTGCGAGTACACAGGCTGTGTGTTCTGTGGCCATGGTCCGGCGGGCCATGCGCTTTGCGAGGGAGAGACGAGTTAGGCCTGTTGTCTGAGTGTTGTCTGGGCGCCAAGTGAGGGAGAGGCAGGGCGTCGCAGACTGACGTGGGTATGCCTACAGGCTTGCCCTCTGGCGGAAACTATGGGAACTAGCATGGCGCGAAATATGAACTCAGCTGGCAGACAGCATGGCTGTCTATGCAGACAGCAAGGCTGTCTACATGCTGAGTGTCCGTGGTTCGATCCCCTACCCTGGGTTATCCTGGGTGATAACCCTCCCTACCCTGGGTTATCCTGGGTGATAACCCTCCCTACCCTGGGTTATCCTGGGTGGTTCACTCTCCCTACGCTGGGTTATCCTGGGTGATAACCCTCCCTACCCTGGGTTATCCTGGGTGATAACCCTCCCTACCCTGGGTTATCCTGGGTGGTTCACCCTCCCTACCCTGGGTTATCCTTCAAATTCAAATTCAAATTCAAATCCTTTATTTCATGTAATACAAGGTGGGGGGTACTTATAGTTATACATTAAAGTTGATATTACAAGATGGCCAATAATATGCCTAGGTATGCCTAGGCTTTTCAGGCAGTCTTATGATAGGTCTTACTCAATAGCTATACAATGGATATACAGATTGTAAGGTTAGGTTTACAAAATTTAGGTACTGGAATTTAAACATTGAGAATTTAACAATTAGTATAAAAAGTTAGCAATTAGTTTATATATTAATGGTAAAGGTGACATATTGGCATAATATAGATTCTATATTGGAGTATCTTAGGCAAACTTATGACTAGCTTAAGTATTATGGAGCAATAGTTGTATTAGAATTTTGGTTAGAACTGTGAAAATTTAAAGGGGGAATCACAGATATCAATAAGTGTATTTTGCTGTGGTTAGTAATGTGCAAATTAAGGAGAATCACAGATATCAATAAGTGTATTTTGCTGTGGATATGTGCAAGATAAAGTAGTTTTCGTATGGTTAACTACCGGTTGGGTGCGTAAGTGAGATAAGATGTTTTTAACGGTGCTTTTGAAAATGGAGGTTGTGTCTGCAGTTCTAGAGTTTTCAGGCAGGAGTTCCAGATTTTAGGCCCTTTATGCGCATTGAATTTTTGTATAGATTTAGTCGGACACGGGGAATGTCAAAGAGGTGTTTATGTCTGGTATTATGTCTATGGGTCCTGTCACAACTGTCAAGAAAGTGTTTTAGCTCAGGGTTAAAGTTGGAATTAATGGTTCTATAAATGTAGATAGCAGAGTAGTAAGTATGGATGTTCTGGACAGTGAGTAGGTTTAGGTCTTTGAAGAGTGGGGGGGTGTGCTGCCTAGCGTTGGATTGTGTGATAATTCTTACTGCGGCTTTTTGTTGGGTTATTATTGGCTTTAGGTGGGTAATTGCTGTTGATCCCCATGCACAAATGGCATATGTGAGGTAGGGATAGATGAGTGAGTAGTATAGTTGAGTAGGGCTGATTGTGGTACATAATACCGTATCTTAAAAGGACCCCACAGTTTTGGACACTTTCTTTGTTATGTGTTGGATATGGGTGCTGAATTTCAGGCTGCTGTCAAGGTGAAGGCCCAGGAACTTGCCCTCGTTATGTCTAGCAATAGGTGTAGAGTTGATCTTAATGTTTAATTGTGGATCATCTGTTCTGTTGCCAAACATAATATAGAAGGTCTTATCAGTGTTGAGTGTAAGTTTATTGGCAGTCATCCATGTTGATATTTTTATTAATTCGTCGTTAACAATGGTATTAAGCGTGGCAAGGTTTGTGTGGGAGATGACATAAGTTGTATCGTCAGCAAAGAGTATTGGTTTCAAGTGTTGTGATACATTGGGAAGATCATTGATGTATAAGAGGAAGAGCAGGGGACCAAGGACACTTCCCTGCGTACGCCGGTGTCTAGTGGTAGTGTCGTGGAGGATGTGCTCTTAATAGTGACATACTGGTACCTATTAGTGAGGTAGGATTTGAGGTATGCTAGCCTGGGTGATAACCCTCCCTACCCTGGGTTATCCTGGGTGATAACCCTCCCTACCCTGGGTTATCATTTGAGGCTAACCCTCCATACTCTGGGTTATCCTGGGTGGCTAACCCTCCTTACCCTGGATTAGTTATCCTTTGAGGCTAACCCTCCATGCTCTGGGTGGCTAACCCTCCCTACCCTGGGTTATCCTGGGTGGCTAACCGTCCCTACCCTGGGACGCTAACCCTCCCTACCCTAGGTTTTCCTGGGAGGATAACTTTTCCTACCCTCGGTTATCCTGGGAGGCTAACCCCCTACTCTAGGTGACTAACTTTCCTACCCTGGGTTATCCTGGGAGGCTAACCCTCCTTACCCTGGGTTTTCCTGGGAGGCTAACTTTCCATCCTGGGTTATCCTGTGAGGCTAACTTTCACTACTCTGGGTTATCCTGTGTGGCTAACTTTCATTACCCTGGGTTATCCTGGGAGGCTAACTTTCCTTACCCTAGGTTATCCTGGGAGGCTAAGTTTCCTACCCTCGGTTATCCTGGGAGGCTAACCCTCTTTACCCTGGGTTATCCTAGTTGGCTAACCCTCCCTATCCTGGGTTATCCTAGGTGGCTTAAACTCCCTACACTGAGTTATCCTGGGTGGCTAACCCTCCTGGGTCAAAACTCCAAAGAAAAACTTATCAAGTTTGCAAATACAGGTAAGTTTTTGTAGTTTAGTCACAAATCACCCCAACCAAATAAAAAAAGTTGTGCTATTGCAAAAATGCATAGACCAGTTTTAAAACATTCATTGTTGAATGATTGTCATGAACATTCTTTCAATTCAATCATTAATAATGCAGGTACAACAATTAATAATTCACTAACTTCCCAGATATCGAGTAAAATATGCTATATACTTATTTGTGTTTGTTTATCTAGATTATGTTTTAGTACAGTGTGTCTTGTGATAGTCATAGTTATGTGTAGTGTTAGTAGAGCTGAGAGAGTGTAGTATTATATCCTGGGCGTAAACTGCTATATAACGTTATTTAACGCTATGTAATGAAGTTTATTCAGGTATACATAGATACAGTTACATAGATTATACATAATTATCATACATAGCAGCATATGTGTAGATGACCCAGGATAGCCCAAGTCGAAGTGACTTATTTACACTGGGCTCTAAATATGTCATATTTTATTCATTTGGGAGTCTGTATTATGTATATGGGCTATGTATTCTTGTCTACTATAATTTTGGTCGACTTGTGATAGACAAATGTCAATAATAGCGAAAAAATAGTATTTTAGAGCCCCATGAGTGATAAACTCCATCATTCATGGCTTGTTTCATCGCCACTTCTGGCTTCTCATTGGTCTTCTCAGCTCTACCCACAATGTCGTGCCGAATAAGTAAAACTGGTCATTAGCAAGAACTCATTTAAAATTAAGTAATTTCTAGAATTTTCTCTTATTTGAAAAATATTTTTTCATTTATGTTAATATAAAGGTAATGATTTTGTATCAAAGAACCTTAGAAAACTTTCTTAATTTAATTTAGCCTAATCCAACTAAATATATTTTATATAGGTTTACAGTAATTTAATAATAAACAAACACAATGAAAATTTTTTTTTCGATGGATTTAGAATGATTTTTGCGAAATTATTGCGTACACAGATATTCGCTTGCCCTATTCGGCAAGAAGTGCGTTGCTATTTTAGCAAAGATCGCAAGTTTTACTTATTCGGCACGACACAACCATGCCAACTGGCGAGTAGCACATCTAGTGTACCTAGCCATCAGAGACTTGGAGACCCTACTCCCAGTCATTGCAAGTCACCCCCCCGTCCCCTCTGAAGTCGCTGTGAAGGCCTGCTGAGGACTTCCCCCCATACCAACCACCATTTGAGCAAACTGACTTTTTGGGACATCAATTGTTCAATGAACCGAGAGGAAACCCTCTTCCCACTGAAGGACTGCCACACAAGTATGAGAAAAGAAGATGAACAACACTGCCCTACCCGGGGAGCCACTGCTGAGTCACCAAAACAATTCGTCTCCACTCATATCTAACATGCTCACACATGCTTGCTGGAAGTTCAAGACCCTCGCACACAAACCTCCCTCCCTCCAACCTTTCTAGGCTAACCCCTACCCCTCATTCCGTCCACTACAGATTTATATGCTCTCCAAGTCATTCTATTTTGTTCCATCCTGTATAACTCTCTGAACCACATCAATAACCCTCCTCTGCCCTGTGGATAATACTTACAATACCCAGCAGCTCCTTTTAATCTCCAAGTTAAGGATTCTCTGCATATATTCACACCACACATTACCCCTCAGACAATACATCTCTTCCTCCAGCCGTCTCTTTTTGCAACATTCGCCAGCCATGCTTCACACTCATTTATGAGCATTGTTACCACTATACTATCATACATTCCCTTGTTTGTTTCCATGGATAATGTTCTTTGTCTCCACAGCCTCCTCAGTTCTTCACTCATCTTTTTCTCTCATCAGTTCTATGATTCACCTCATCTTTCATAGACCCATCTGCTGGCACTTCCTCTTCCTAATTCCTGAATACATTCACTCCCTCCTATCTGATATCCAATCTTTTACTGCCTATTTTTTATCCTCATCACCTTGCTCTTTCCTATGTTCATTTTAATTTTTTTCTTTTATACCATTCCAAACTCGTTCACCAACCTCCTCAACTTCTCTTCAAAATCTCCCAAAAAAAAAGTGTCATCAGCAAAAAACAATTATGACAACTCCCTTAATCCCACATCCTCTTAAACCCCCCCCTCTTGCCAACACCTGAGCATTCGCTTATCTTTTTTTTTTAGTTTAATATCTTTATTATGCACCCCATACCGATCCTGTGGGCGGTAGTCAAAAAATTTCAGAGGTACATAATGGGTCCAGACTGGGCCCCCAAAATTTTATACTGAAAAGGTACAAAAGGGAATGAATCATCTATACTTCTATACATGGTTACAAACGTTTTACAACAGTTTGAAGGCTTTTAGAATAACCTCATTTTTTTTCTAAAATACATTAATTAAAATTTTTAAACAAAGTTTGCTGCAATTGAATTTTCTGGGGAAAAATAAGGAAATTTTACATTTTTTAGAAGCAGCGTATAAATAGGCATATTTTAGCTCAAAAAATTTAAAATTTTCAGAAAATGCTTGAAAAAAGGGTTGAATCGTCGAAATATGCAAAAATAACGTTTTAGAAATTTGCAATATTTTTAAATAATTTACTTAATTTAAAAAAAAAAAGAAAAAATCTATAAAAATATATTATCGAATATTTCATATATTTTTTAAAAATATGTAAAAATTAAAAAACTTAGAAAAATGTGCTAAAACTGCATTTCACTGCATTTTCGACGTTTTTAGGAGTTTGAAGGTTTTTTTGACAAACCTCATTTTTTTTAAAATACATTAATTATAAAACTTTTAAACAAAATTGCTGCTGCAATTGAATTTTCTGGGAAAAGTAAGCGAAATTTTGTTTTTTTAAAAAGGGGGTATAAATAGGGTATTTTAGCTCAAAAATTAAAGTTTTCAGAAAAAGCTTGAATCGTCGAAATATCAAAAAAAAAATTTTTTAAAATTAATTTGATATATTTTTAAATAATTTACAATTTTAAAAAAACCCAGAAAAAAACTGAAAAATTTTATTGTTATCGAAAAATTTTATATTTTTGAAAAAAATGTGAAACATTGAAAAAAATTTGAAAAAGTCTAAAACGGTATTTCATTGCATATTTCAACCTTTTTTAGGGGTTTGAAGGCTTTTCGGACAAACCTCATTTATATACATTAATTATAAAACTTTTAATCAAAATTGTTGCTGCAATTGAATTTTCCGGGAAAAGTAAGTGGGGAAAATTTTTAATTTTTGAAGTAAAAAAGATATTTTAGAAGAAAAAATTTAAAATTTTCAAGAAATGCTTAAAAAATTTTTCTTCGAAATATGCAATAAAGTAATGTTTTAGATCGTTTTGCAATATTTTAAAAATTTTATATTTTTTAAAATATCCCGGAAATAGTTTATAAAAAAGAATAATATTATAATTGCATATTTTTAAAATATCCCTGAAAAAGTTTATAAAAATGAATATTATTATTGAATATTTATTATATTTTAAAAAATGCGTGAAACATTAAAAAAATCAGAAAAATGTGCTAATACGGCATTATATTGCATATTTCGACGTTTTAAAGGTGTTTGAAGGCTTTTCAGACAAACCTTATTTTATACTAAAATTCATTAATTATAAAATTTTTTTAATCAAAGTTGCTGCTGCAATTGAATTTTCAGGGATAAAGTAAGCGAAATTTTATATTTTTAGAAGCAGTTTAAAAAAAGCATATTTTAGCTCAAAAATTAAAGTTTTCAGAAAATGCTTGAAAAAGGCTTGAATCGAAAAAAATATGAAAAAATAACGTTTTAGATTAATTTCCAATTTTTTTTAAAAAATTTTTACATTTTTTAAAAAAATCACAAAAAAAAGTCTATAAAAATAATATTATTGTCAAAATATTTCATATATTTTTTAAAAAAACAGAACTTTTTGCAATATTTTGAAATAATTTGCATATTTGCATATATTTTAAAATACCCCGGGAAATAGTTTATAAAAAGGGTATTTTTAATTGCATTTTTTTAAAATATACTGGAAAAAGTTGATAAAAATGGACATTATTATTAAAAATTTAATATATTTTGAAAATATCCCGGAAAAAGTTTATAAACATGAGCATTATTATTGAATATCTAATATTTTTTAAAAAAAATATGGGGAAACTTTAAAAAACTCAGAAAATTGTGCTAATACAGCGGTTTTTTGCATATTTGGGCTTTTTTACAACAGTTTGAAGGTTTTTTTAAGCCCAACCTCTTTTTTTTTTGATAAAATATTTTAAATTTTTAAAACTTAAAATAAAGTTACTGAATAAATTGAATTTTCGGGGGAAAAAGTAAGAAAAATTTTTTCTTTTTTAGAAACTGCTTAAAAAAAACATTTTTTAAAAAAAAAATTAAAATTTTCAGGAAATGCTTAAAAAAAAGGCTTGAATTGTTGAAATATTCAATAAAATAATGTTTTAGATCTTTTTTCAATTTTTTTAAAAAATTTTTATTTTTTTAAAAAATCCCAAAAAAAATTTTAAAAAAATTAATTTTAAAGGGAATATTTCAAATTTTTTTAAAAAAATACGTGAAACATTATAAAACTCAGAAAAATGTGTCAATACGACGTTTTATTGAAATTTAGACTTTTTACAAAGTTTGGGGCTTTTCAGACTAACCTCTTTTTTGCTATAATACTTTTAATTATAAAATTTTTAATAAAAAAGGAGGAAATTAATTTTCCGGGAAAAGTAAGAGAAATTGTATAATTTTTGAAGAAAAAAAAAAAAGCATATTTTAGAAAAAAAAAATAAATTTTTCGGGAAATGCTTAAAAAAAGGAAATAGTTTAAAAAATGAATAATATTAAAATTTAAATTTTTAAAAAAACCCCGGGAAAAGTTTAAAAAAAATTTATATTATTATTGAATATTTCATATATTTTTAAAAAATACATGAAACATTAAAAGTCGGGAATTTTTTATAATTCGGCTTTTTATTGCATATTTCGACGTATTACAACGGGTTTGAAGGCTTTTCAGACTAACCTCATTTTTTTTGCTAAAATATATTAATTATAAAATTTTTAATGACAGTTGCTGCTGCAATTGAATTTTGGGGGAAAAGTAAGCGATATTTTATTTTTTTTAGAAGCAGCTTAAAAAAAATGCATATTTTAGAACAAAAATTAAAGTTTTCGGGAAATACTTAAAAAACGCTTGAATCTTTGGGAAATATGTAATAAAATAATGTTTAGATCGTTTTACAATTTTTTTAAATAATTTACATTTTGTTAAATACCCCGGAAAAGTTTAAAAAATGAACATTATTATTGAATATTTAATATATTTTAAAAAATATGTGAAACATTAACAAACTCAGAACAAGGGCTAATAGGGAAATTTTTTATTGCGGGTAGCAACTTTGTTTAAAAATTTTATAATTAATGTATTTTAGAAAAAAATGGGGTTTTTCCCTGAAAAGCCTTCAAATTGCTGAAAAAATATGTTAATTTTTTAAAAAACTATTGCAGAATGATCTAAAACGTTATTTCATTTCATATTTCAACGATTCAAAATTATTTCAAGCTTTTCCCCTCAAAATTTAAAATTTTTTTGTGCTAAAACTTACTTATTTTTAAGCGGGATTCTAAAATTTTTTTTAAATTTCCCCTTTATTTTCCTAATTTCAATTTAAGCAGCAATATCACTTTTTTTATCACTTTTTTTCTTAGTTTTTTAATTTTTCCCATGTTTTTTTTTCATGTATTCTTTGTTTTTTTAAAAAAAATATGTTAATTTTTTAAAAAATTTTTTGCATAATGATTCAAAATTTTTCAAGCATTTCCTCAAAACTTAAATTTTTGTGCTAAAAGATGCCTTTTTAAAATTGATTCAAAAAATTAAAAAAAACCTTTTTTCCCTGAAAATTCAATTGCAGCACAAATTTTGATTAAAATTGTTAAATTTATGAATTTTAGGGAAAAAATGTGGTTTGTCAGAAAATTTTTTAAACTGTTGTAAAACATCGAAATATGCAATAAAATTTTTTAAAGGGCCTTTTTTAAAAGGGTTTTTTTAATGTTTCACATATTTTTTTAAAAATATATGAAATTTTCGATAATAATATGCTTTTTTCTAGACTTTTTCTTTTTTTAAAAAAAATATGAATATTAATTAAAAATATTGCAAATTAATCAAAAAACGTTATTTTTTTAATATTTCGACGACTCCCCTTTTTTCAAGCTTTTTTCTGAAAATTTTAAATTTTTTGAGCAAAAATATGGCTATTCATAGCTGCTTCAAAAAAAAAAAAATCACTTACTTTTCAAAGAAAATTAATTGCAGCAGCAACTTTTTTAAAAAAAGTTTTATAATTAATATATTTAAGAAAAAAAAAATGAGGTTAGTTTGAAAAGCCTACAAACTGTTGTAAAACGCCCGAAATATGCAATAAAATGCCTATTACCATTTTTTTTCAGTGTTTTTTTAAGGTCCACACTACACTACCCCACTACACTCACCAGGCCCCCTACACTCCCGGGCACACTACTTTCCCCAACCCAAACTCCCCCGGTCCCACCCTCACCAGGTCCCTCACCCAACATTTTCCACCTCACTTTGGTCCACACTACCCCACCCAGGCCCCACTACCTCACCACGTCCCCCTACACTCACCAGTCCACACTCCCTCACAAAGTCCCCCTCCCTCACCGGGCCCACACTCCCTTCCAGGCCCACCATCCCGGTCCCCTCCCTTGGGTCCACACTACCTCACCATGCCCACTACACTCACCAGGCCCGCACTACGTCATGGGTCGCCCTACACCCCAGGTCCACCATTCCCAGGTCCCTACACTCCCGGAACACTCACCCCCGGGTCCCCCCGCTCACCAGGCCCACAGTCATTCCCCGGTCCCTACCTCCCAGGTCCCCCTACCTCACGGTCACACTCACTCACCTAGACCCCTACACTCCCCATTCCCCTTCATTCCCCCGGTCCCCCTACACCCCGTCCACTACCTACCAGGCCCACACTCCCTCACCAGGTCCACACTCACCTCCCGGAAGTCACTCACAGGTCCCACTACCCACCAGTTCCACCTTCACCCCCGGCCCCCTCACTCACCAGGTACACACTACCTCACCAGATCCACACACCCCAAGGGCCCCACTCACTCACCAGGTCCCTCACCCCACCAGGTCCACACTACCCTACCGGTCCACACTACACTCACCAGG
>WNWK01020779.1:0-35188 GCA_009830355.1 Cherax destructor | reverse complement strand
CCTCAAGTGTTTGCATTTAACTGGTACTTCACTTCTTTCCTTATTTAAGACACAGCCTGAGTATGGCAGTAACACTTCCTGGAGGCCTACTGCCAACCTTCACTACACTTATTTTGTTTATATTTTCTTCCTATTGTTTGTTATGTTATGGCACTTGTTATATGTTACCTCACAGTTCACTCACTAACCAACATGACTTTCACTTGAATTTCTGACTTTGGGTTTACTTGTCCTTGTCGGTTGGCTATCTAGCTATCTGCAGCAGTGCCTTGTAGGCCTCAAACCGGTTTTAGCACTTTCGAATTTCCTAATAGTTGAGTCTTCCTCTCGCCCATTTCACTTTTTAAGACCTCTTGTCACTTGATTGGTTGTTCACTGACCCAGACACTATCACTGTCTTCTGCTAAGAGCTAAAACGCCCTAAAATCACTAAGATTCTGGGAGCCTTGTTCCCCTGCACTTTACCGCGGTGTGTGTGTGTGTTTGTTTTTGTGTGTGTGTGTACTCACCTAGTTGTACTCACCTAGTTGAGGTTGCAGGGGTCGAGTCATAGTTCCTGGCCGCGCCTCTTCACTGGCCGCTACTGGGTCATGCTCCCTGCTCCATGAGCTTTATCATACCTCTCCTTAAAGCTATGTATGGAACCTGCCTCCACTACATCGCTTCCCAAACTATTCCACTTCCCGACCACTCTGTGACTGAAGAAATACTTCCTAACATCCCTGTGATTCATCTGAGTCTTCAACTTCCAACTGTGTCCCCTTGTTGCTGTGTCCCATCTCTCGAACATTCTGTCTTTGTCCACCTTGTCAATTCCTCTCAGTATCTTATGTCGTTATCATGTCCCCCCTATCTCTTCTGTCCTCCAGTGTCGTCAGGTCGATTTCCCTTAACCTCTCCTCGTAGGACATACCCTTTAGTTCTGGGACTAGTCTTGTTGCAAACCTTTGCACTTTCTCTAGCTTCTTTACGTGCTTGGCTAGGTGTGGGTTCCAAACTGGTGCTGCATACTCCAGTATGGGCCTAACGTACACAGTGTACAGGGTCCTGAACGATTCTTTATTAAGATGTCGGAATGCTGTTCTTAGGTTTGCTAGGTGCCCATATGCTGCAGCAGTGATTTGGTTGATGTGCGCCTCAGGATATGTACCTGGTGTTATACTCACCCCAAGATCTTTTTCCTTGATTGAGGTTTGTAGTCTCTGGCCCCCTAGACTGTACTCTATCTGCGGTCTTCTGTGTCCTTCCCCAATCTTCATGACTTTGCACTTGGTGGGGTTGAACTCCAGGAGCCAATTGCTGGACCAGGCTTGCAGCCTGTCCAGATCCCTTTGTAGTTCTGCCTGGTCCTCGTCCGATTGAATTCTTCTCATCAACTTCACATCATCTGCAAACAGGGACACTTCGGAGTCTATTCCTTCCGTCATGTCGCTCACAAATACCAGAAACAGCACCGGTCCTAGGACTGACCCCTGTGGAACCCCACTCGTAACAGGCGCCCACTCTGACACCTCGCCACGTACCATGACTCGCTGCTGTCTTCCTGACAGGTATTCCCTGATCCATTGTAGTGCCTTCCCTGTTATCCCTGCCTGGTCCTCCAGCTTCTGCACTAATCTCTTGTGTGGAACTGCGTCAAACGCCTTCTTACAGTCCAAGAATATGCAATCTACCCACCCCTCTCTCTCTTGTCTTACTGCTGTCACCCTGTGTGTGTGTGTGTGTGTGTGTGTGTGTGTGTGTGTGTGTGTGTGTGTGTGTGTGTGTGTGTGTGTGTGTGTGTGTGTGTGTGTGCGCGCACGCGCGTCTCAGTCTTTGAAAAAAACGGGAGGGGTCACTTTAACACGCTAGACCACGCTACTCTTTTGATTATAATAGAAATATTTCACACCCTATTCCACAATAACATATACTAATATTTAATACTATAATACTTACTGGTGTACACGTGTGTATGTGTGTGTGTGCTCGTTTACTAGCTTGTCGTTCTTTGAGAACAAAGGGAGGTTGGGGGGTCACTATATCACGCTAGGCTACGCTACTCTTTTAGATATAGAAATATTTCTCACTAATCCTTATTAATGTATACTAATATTTACTATTATAATACTTACTGGTGTACACGTGTGTTAGTATGTTTGTGCACGTTTACTAGCTTGTCGTTCTTTGAGAAAAAAGGAGGGGGGGGGGGGGTCGCTAGGCTACACAACTCTTCTGAAGATTTGAAATCACTTACTAAATATTGTCAAGGTTACTCCTATCTATCTGCTGTCACTAAAAGTTAGTGAGAGAGTAATGGTATAACTTACAACCAGCAGGGCGAGACACTCACACTTTAGACACCAACCAAAAATTGCTGCCACACATAGACAAGTGACGTCGTCTGCACAACAATGGAGGCTCCTGGTGGTGGCTGCTATGATCTTCACTTTGTAACTCCCTCCGTAGATTTTATCATGCATAAAAAACTTGGTATTCACGCTTTTTCCTTTAGTATTATGGTCATAACAAATCTGATGATACTAACTGTAGTCACAACACCAAGTGCTGGGGACTGACTAATATTTTTCTTTCATTATTTACTGTATCTCTCGTTTATGACTATTACTACCCTGCTGCTATAACCAACCAGATATTTGACCCATTAAATATGATTCTTTTGATTATTTGTGTCAACACTGTCACCGGCACTGACCAGCTGACTGCTACCCTCACTCACACACCTTCCAGTAAAATCACCCACATTCAAATTTAAATTATAAAATTCTTGATCTTATCACATTATTCACACTCTAGAAAGCTGTTGTGTACTCACCTAATTGTTGTTGCAGGGGTCGAGACTCAGCTCCTGGCCCCGCCTCTTCGCTGTCTGCTACTGGGTCTTTGCTCTCCCTGCTCCACGAGCTTTATCATACCTTGTCTTAAAACTATGTATGGTTCCCGCCTCCACTATATCGTTCGCTAGACTATTCCACTTCCTAACTACTCTATGGCTGAAGAAGTGCTTCCTAACATCCCTTTGACTCATCTGAGTCTTCAGCTTCCAGTTGTGTCCCCTTGTTTCTGTGTTCCCTCTCTGGAACATCCTGTCACTATCTACCTTGTCGATTCCCCGCAGTATTTTGTATGTCGTTATCATGTCTTTTCTAACCCTTCTGTCCTCCAGTGTTGTTAGTCCTATTTCCCTCAACCTTTCTTCATAGGGCAGTCCCCTGAGTTGTGGAACTAACCTTGTCGCAACCCTTTGCACTTTCTCTAAGTTCTTGACGTGCTTGACCAGGTGTGGGTTCCAGACTGTTGCTGTATATTCAAAGTATGGGCCTGTGTGTGTGTGTGTGTGTGTGTGTTTGTGTGTGTGTGTGTTGTGTGTGTGTTGTGTGTGTGTGTGTTGTGTGTGTGTTGTGTGTGTGTATGTCTGTCTGTCTGTGTGTCTGTCTGTGTGAGTGTGTGTGTGTGTGTGTGTGTCTATCTGTGGGTGTGTCTGTCTGTGGGTGTGTCTGTCTGTCTGCCTCTGTCTGTCTGTGGGTGTGTCTGTCCGTCTGTGGGTGTGTCTGTCTGTCTGTGGGTGTGTCTGTCTGTCTGTGGATGTGTCTGTCTGTCTGTGGGTGTGTGTCTGTCTGTGGGTGTGTCTGTCTGTCTGTGGGTGTGTCTGTCTGTCTGTGTGTGTGTGTGTCTGTCTGTCGATTAACTAGATGAGGATAGAGCGTAAACTACCATTGGAGCTGAATGACCCACAGGGGTTTAGCGTTTCAAAGAAAGCACAAGGAGACCTCTCCCACGAACATCAGCGCTGCTAAATACCAGCGGGGAAATGAAATACCGTGTGATTCCGCTACTGCAGATTTAAAATTATTGAAAACTGGTGATTGTACTAGGTTGTTGTCATGCTATGAGTGACAGTGCCACAGATAACGGGCATAATAGTAACAAGGGTTTTAGGTATCAGAATGCCAGGGGGATTATGAATCAGTGCCTAGGACATTAGGTATTAGGTAAATGGTAGATCAGAGGTACTGATCGTGTAACAGCTCAACTGTATCCTAGTGACTCTGGTCCTATTATAATTTTAACCTGGTTCAACATGGTGCTGGTAGCAGCATCCGGCGGGCCTGCCATCACTCCTCTACTTCACAGCAATTTTTAATTGAATTTTTCGACGTGTGTGTGTGTTTGTGTGTGTGTGTGTGTGTACTCACCTAATTGTGGTTGCAGGGGTCGAGACTCAGCTCCTGGCCCCGCCTCTTCACTGATCGCTACTGGGTCCCCTCTCTCCCTGCTCCATGAGCTTTATCATACCTCGTCTTAAAGCTATGTATGGTTCCTGCCTCCACTACATCACTTGCTAGACTATTCCACTTCCTGACTACTCTATGGCTGAAAAAATACTTCCTAACATCCCTGAGTCTTCAACTTCCAATTGTGACCCCCTTGTTTCTGTGTCCCCTCTCTGGAACATCCTGTCTCTATCTACCTTGTCTATTCCACGCAGTATTTTGTATGTCGTAATCATGTCTCCCCTAACCCTCCTGTCCTCCAGTGTCGTCAGGCCGATTTCCCTTAACCTTTCTTCGTAGGACATTTCCCTTAGCTCTGGAACTAACCTTGTTGCAAACCGTTGCACTTTCTCTAACTTATTGACGTGCTTGACCAGGTATGGGTTCCAAACTGGTGCTGCATACTCTAGTATGGGCCTGACGTACACGGTGTACAGTGTCTTGAACGATACCTTACTAAGGTATCGGAACGCTATTCTCAGGTTTGCCAGTCGTCCCGATGCTGTAGCAGTAATCCGGTTGATGTGTGCTTCCGGACACGTGCTTGGTGTTATACTCATCCCAAGATCTTTCTCCTTGAGCGAGGTTTGCAGTCTTTGGCCACCTAGCCTATACTCTGTCTGCGGTCTTCTTTGCCCTTCCCCGATCTTCATGACTTTGCATTTGGCAGGGTTAAATTTGAGAAGCCAGTTGTTGGACCAGGTGTCCAGCATGTCCAGGTCTCTTTGAAGTTCTGCCTGATCCTCATCTGATTTAATTCTCCTCATTAACTTCACATCATCTGCGAACAGGGACACTTCTGAGTTTATCCCGTCCGTCATGTCATTCACATATACCAAGAATAGCACTGGTCCTAGTACTGACCCCTGTGGGACCCCGCTCGTCACAGGCGCCCACTGTGATACCTCATCACGTACCATGACCCGTTGTTTCCTCCCTGTTAGGTATTATCTGATCCTCTATCTTCTGCACTAATCTCTTGTGAGGAACTGTGTCGAAGGCCTTCCTGCAGTCCAAGAAAATGCAATCAACCAACCCCTCTCTCTCTTGTCTTACTTCTGTTACTTTGTCATAGAACTCCAGTAGGTTTGTGACACAGGATTTACTTTCCATAAATCCGTGCTGGTTGTCGTTTATAATCTTGTGCCGTTCCAGGTGATCCACCATTCTCCTCCTGATAATCTTCTCAATGACTTTGAACACTATACACGTAAGTGACACTGGTCTATAGTTTAATGCTTCGTTTCTGTCTCTTTCTTAAAAATGGTAACTACATTTGCCTTCTTCCATACCTCAGGTAGCTGCCCAGTTTCAAGGTATGTGTTGAATATTATGGTTAGTGGCACACACAGCATCTCTGATCCCTCTGTAAGGACCCACGGTGAGATGTTGTCAGGTCCCATCGCTTTTGAGGTATCAAGGTCACTGAGCAACTTCTTCACCTCCTCCTCAGTTGTGTGTATGTCATCCAACACTTGGTATATTCCTTGTTGGTGTCCCACTCTGTACTGTCTTCCCATAGTCCTTCCTGCCTCCACTGTAAATACCTCCTTAAATCTCGTATTGAGCTCCTCACAAACCTCTTGATCGTTTCTTGTGAATTTCCCACCTCCTTTCCTCAGCCTGATCACCTGGTCTTTGACTGTTGTCTTCCTCCTAATATGACTATACAGCAGTTTCGGGTCAGACTTGACTTTCGATGCTATGTCATTTTCGTACTGTCGCTGGGCCTCCCTCCTTATCTGTGCATACTCGTTTCTGGCTCTACGACTAATCTCCTTATTTTCCTAGGTCCTTTGCCTTCTGTACTTTTTCCATTCTCTAGTGCACTTAGTCTTTGCCTCCCTGCACCTTTGGGTAAACCAAGGGCTCGTTCTGAACTTCCCATTATTTCTGTTGTCCTTGAGAACAAACCTTTCCTCTGCTTCCTTGCATTTTGTTGTTACGTATTCCATCATTTCGTTTACTGACTTTCCTTCCATGTCTCTGTCCCACTGAACCTCCTGCAGGAAGTTCCTCATACCTGTGTAGTCCCCTCGTTTATAGTTTGGCTTTTCCCTTTCAACTCTTGTTGCCCTCTCCACTTGTAACTCTATTATGTACTCAAAGCTCAGGACCATATGGTCACTGGCTCCCAGGGGCCTCTCATATCTGATGTCCTCAATGTCTGAGCTGCTCAGGGTGGTGCATAAGGTTTTCCAGTACCACATCCATCAACTTGGCTCTCCATGTTTTTGGACCCCCATGTGGCTCCAGTTTTTCCCAATCGATCTCCCTGTGGTTGAAGTCGCCCATAATCAGTAATTTTGCTCTGCTCGAATGAGCTCTTCTTGCCACCTCAGCCAGTGTGTCCACCATTGCTCTTGGCCTCCTGCAGTTCTGTGGTGGGTTATACATCACTGCAATGGTGTGTGTGTGTGTGTGTGTGTATGTGTGTGTGTGTGTGTGCGTGTGTGTGTGTGTGTGCAGCATTCATGTGCAGAAGTACATAAATATCTGTGTGAGTGTTCATGCTTATTTGTGGACATTTTGAGTGTCTTACATAAAAAATAAACGAATTACCACAAAACAGATTTCTTGGTTGGAAGAAATAGAGTAGCATACTGACAGAGACGTACACACAATAAAACACTGATATAAACATTTATACAGCTACCTAAGTAAAAAAAAAAAGAAATTAACATAATCACATTATGAAACATAAAGAGAAATCTGAAATTTTCAAGGAATAACCTCTCCTTGGTTGGTGAGTTGGGCGGGAGCTTGGTCTCTCCTAGCTGACCTGCGGTCGAGGCTGTCTTGGTGGGTGTAATTATTGGACGCAATTTTCTGTGTCACATCCGTAATTCCACCCACCTGGACAGTCTCTACCGTAGACCAGCTAGACAAGACCAGCTTTTCATCCAGCAAAGTCACTGGAAGGGGCCAAAAGCCACTAACTTTGGGAAAGTGGGGAATTTCTGATCTGGGAAGGCAACAAAATGTTGAATCTGGGGAAGTGAGGAAGGGAGTTCATTTGAGGGGACAAAGATGGACTTCTGGAGATAAGGAACGTAGGAAAGCACCAAGAAAATGGAATTGGGGAATGTGGAAGGGTTGAAATCCGGGAGCGAATGAATGGAGCCCTGGAAACATGATCCAAAATATATGCAGAAAGAAGACAAGAGAAAGAGGGGCGTACCTTGGAAAAATGTGAAGGGAGAATACCTGATGGGACACAGGTGGACTCCTGGACACATGGACCTGAGGGAAGCCTCAGGCCTCCAAGTGACAGTGTCTGGTAACTCAGAGATAATTAACTGAGGCTATGAAACATATGAGCCGTAGGGATGTAAAAAAGCATTTTTTGTCTCAGGTTGAATAGTGGAAAGATTTGGACGAGTCAGTAGTGGAGGCAAACTCATGATACAGCTTCAGAAGAAGATATGATAAGGTCAAAGTGGCCAGAAAATCAGTGATGTCAATCACAGTAATCTAGGAGGCAAGGCCAGGAGCTGAGTATCGACCCTTGCAAATACAATTCAGTTCAGTGACCTAATAGCAGGACGAGGGAGATGACAGGATTGAGTAGAGATGACAGCAGCGTGAGATGACAGCTGATTTAGGTCAATTAGAGCCGGTAAAGAGCAGCCAGGGGGGGGTGAGGGCAGAGTGAGGGTAAACGTACCTTCAGGTGACTTCTCAGATGGTAAACTTTATTTTCAAGGCTGATGAGAACAAGAGATTTTTTAAGTATTAATATAGAGATAATGAGATAAATGGAGATGGGAAAAAGATACTAAGAGAGACTTGTTTAATTATTTAATTATTATTTCTGGTTTCTCTTTACCATTCATAAGGAAAAGAGTAGCCAGTTTTCTTTTAAATATTGTAAATCAATACTCTTGATAGTTACTGTAACCAAAGTGACTCCAGTCCTTTAGGGAAGTAACCTTTAAAACTTCTCTAGGTAATAAAGCTTTCATAACTTTCAATGCTGAACAGAAATTTTTGAAACTACCATAGCTACTGAAGAATTTTACGGGAATTACAACAATAATTATTTCTGGATATTTTTTTAGCGTGTATTCGTTGGTGAAGATAAGTTAGAGTGTCACTTTTTGCCTCTGATACACTTCAAAACAACCAGACATAATATCAGAAAGAATTGTAAAACGTTTTTTATGTAATTTAAAGAGTATGTGTTGCGTATTGCAGTCAATGTGTATGACAGAATTGTCATTGAAGAAGAGACTGGGTTTAAAAAACAATGGAGATAATTTAACAAAGCACATGACTTATGATGCTAAAGTTGGAAACATATCAAAACAATAAATAATTAAATTAAAGAGCAATATCAGAGATATTAGCAATGTGGCAGACTTGCCAGGCTTCAGGATCGGCTTCAGATTGGCTTAACTCTCAGAGTTATTGTTTTTGGATAAGTTTGGAAAGATTCGTCAGGAAGCAGGACAGTGTTTCCTAACACGCACCAGTATATCTGAAATACAAAAAGAGGCAATGGTCAGGGAAACAGCAGATAATGAACTTTACCTTAAGAAATCATATAGGAGAGAAGAAACACAGGAAGAAATTAAAGCCATAAATATAACTGAAAAAAAAAATTCTTATGCCAAATCTAGGGCAAGAAATTTCCCAATGTGACTCAGCATTCAGTGAGACGTTAATCAGACTAAGAGTCGACAATCTAAATAAAAAAAATTTGACTGAAACTCAAAATCTGTTAAATTCAAGAATTTCTAATATTATTCTAACACCAAGGGACTTTGAAAAAGCCATAACTAACATGCTCTTTGCACTCTGCCACAGGTCCAGAGTCGTGGAACTCCATGTTCTTCAAGAACTGCAAGAAATTCCTTTCACGTGCTTTAAGTATTCTATGGAGAGGGAGCATGGACACAGGGGTCATCACACAGTCACTAAAAACAACAGACATTGCAACATTCCACAAAGATGGCTGTAAAGCAATTGCAAAGAATTGCAGACCCAGTTCACTAACGTCCAATATCATAAAAATCTTTCAAAGTGTTCTAAGAAGCAAGATTGCCACCCACTTAGATACCCGTCAGTTACATGACCCAGGGCAGCAAGAGTTTAGAGCTGAACCACTATGACAAGGTCTTGTATGCTCTGGAGGACAAACAAAATGCATATGTAGTAAATACAGACTGCGAAAGTCTTCGACGAGTATGAAAATAGAACACATAATGCGTGATAAAGGAATAACAGGAAAAGTGGGTAGATGGATCTATAACTTCCTAACAAATAGAATACAAAAAGTAATAGCAAACAGAGTAAAGTTTGAGGCGGATAGAGTGAAAAGCTCTGTTTCATAAGGTACATTACTCGCTCCCATCCTGTTCCTCATCCTCATATCTGACATAGACAGAGATGCAAGCAACAGCACCGTGCCCTCCTTTGCAGATGATACCCGAATTTGCATGAGTGTCAGATCTTCAATTGGACATTAACTAAGTTTTTAAATGGGCATCAGAAAACAATATAAAATTCAATGAAGACAAATTTCAATTACTCCGGTATGGAAAACTCGAGGAAATAAAATCTGCATCGAAGTATAAAACAAATTCCATGCAGGCAATTGAGCAAAAAAATATAAAGTGAAGGACCTGGGAATGATAATATCAGAGAATCTCACTTTCAAAGATCACAACAATGTATCTACCACATGCACAAATGGTTGGAAAATGTTAGGATGGATAATGAGAACCTTCAAAACTAGAAATGCCAAGCCCATGACCATTCTCTTCAAGTTGCTCTCTCTCTCTCTCTAGGCTGGAATATTGCTGCGCACTAGCGCTCCCATTCAAGGCAGGCGAAATCGCAAACCTTGAGAAAATACAGAGAACTTTCACAGCACTTATATGTACGATAAAACAAATATATTACTGGGAACAGTTCAAGTCCTTTGATTAGTACTCCCTGGAATGTAGATAGAAAGATTCATGATAATATACACTTGGCAAATCCTAGAAGGACTAATCCCAAATCTCCACATAAAAATCACTCCCTACGAGCAGGACTATTTAGGAGATGCAACATGCCCCCAATGAAAAGCTGGGACTCCACGAGTACGCTAACAGGCAACACAGTATGTGTCAGGGGCCCAAGATTGTTCAACAGCCTCTCAGCATACATAAGGGAAATTACCAAGAGACCCCTGGCTGTGTTCAAGAAGGAGACGGACAGACACCTAAAGTGACCATCCGGGCTGTGGCTCGTACGTAGTTTACGTGCAGGCTGCAGTAACAGCCTGGTTGAACAGGCCCTGAGTCATCGCAAGGCCTGGTCACGGACCGTGCCGCGGGGACGGTGACCCCTGCAACCCCTTCCAAGTATGTTCCAGGTATTAGTCATACGATGACCCTCCATTGAAGCTTTTGGTCATCTGACTGAGGCCTTCCTCTGGCTTACCAGTCCACCTCTTTAAAAACTTGAAATAAGTTTCTTGTATCTATTATTTGCATTAATAGTGAATAGCGAAATAAGTGACTATGAGAGTGAGACAAAGGAATCCTGGGGGACATGAATTCCAATATGGGAGACACTGATGTGAAAGATATAGCAAGAAAGTTTAGAGTTCGTGGAACCTTTATAATACGTAAACATTGCAGCAACATTAAAGAACATATGAATATATAAGGTAGAGTAACACACAAAACGGTACAGTAAGACGCAAAAAAATAAGCAGCAACATACAAAAAGCACAGGAACAGTTCATTAATATGCATTAGCTCTACAGTAAAATGCAAAAGCAGAATAGTAATACATACTATAGTACAGCAACATATACGAACAGTTGAGGAACATAAGAAAATTGCAGTAACATATGGAGCATAAGTGTAGAATAATCAGCTGATTCACATAATATAACATACGGTGTTTGATGACCATACACAGAGTCGTGCAATATAAACAGTTCACAATGGTTAATACCAGTTATTACGCAGTGTATTGTAGAGAATATTGTATAAAAAACGCTTCATTTTAATGTCAGTTTCCGGGATTTTTTCTGAACCCGAACGCGTATTAATTCTGAAGAGTAGCCAGGACAGGACAGGAACAGGAAGGTGTGTGTTAGTCAGAAAGTGGAAGGCAGCAGCTGGAGCAAGATGTCCTAAGATGTCACGATTTGGTTTTTCTAGGGATGGCTATTTTTTTGTAAGTTTATACCGTAAGGTATTTTATTGGTTTAAGTACTCTCATGTGTACCTGTAAGACCCTAGTCAGCAGAGGCCTGATTAAGTTTTGGGAGAGTACTCGTATAGTCTGCAGGTTGATCAGCCTGTAGAAGGGGGTGTCATGGAGCCTCTCTGTTTATAAATATTTTTTTTTACTCGCTAGTAGCAGTGTGCTAGTGAGCTAATGTGAGTACTGAGTAAAGGTGAACTGGAGTGGTAATGTTGGTATGTAGTAGAGTATGTTGTATAAGTTTACTTTTAATATGTATATATATATATATATATATATATATATATATATATATATATATATATATATATATATATATATATATATTATATATATATATATATATATATATATATATATATATATATATACATATATATATATATATATATATATATAAATATATATATATATATTGTAACCACGAACGAGTGGTATTCATCAATAACAACACTGCGCGAGCCAAGGACTCGAACCCATGTTGTACTGGCCCACCTCGTGGTGAGCGAGAACCACGTGACGCTTTAACCAACAGTATTGTTATTGAAATATATATATATATATATATATATATATATATATATATATATATATATATATATATATATATATATATATATACATGTATAAATTTTTTTTTTTTCAACAAGTCGGCCGTCTCCCACCGAGGCAGAGTGCCTCAAAAGAAAGAAAATCCCCAAAAAGAAAATACTTTCATCATCATTCAACACTTTCACCACACACATACATAATCACTGTCTTTGCAGAGGAGCTCAGATACGACAGCTGAGAATTGTCCCTCCCAGCTGTCACTATCCCAGACCCCTCCTTTAAAGTGCAGGCATTGTACTTCCCATTTCCAGGACTCAAGTCCAACTAAATCAATTAACTGGTTTCCCTGAATCCCTTCACAAAATGTTACCCTGCTCACACTCCAACAGATCGTCATGTCCCAAAAACCATTCGTCTCCATTCACTCCTATCTAACACGCTCACACATGCTTGCTGGAAGTCCAAGCCCCTCGCCCACAATACCTCCTTTACCCCTTCCCTCCAACCTTTTCTAGGACGACCCCTACCCCGCCTTCCTTCCCCTACAGATTTATACGCTCTCCAAGTCATTCTACTTTGATCCATTCTCTCTAAATGACCAAACCACCTCAACAACCCCTCTTCAGCCCTCTGACAAATACTTTTAGTAACTCCACACCTCCTAATTTCCACATTCCGAATTTTCTGCATAATATTTACACTACACATTGCCCTTAGACAGGACATCTCCACTGCCTCCAGCCTCCTCCTCGCTGCAGCATTTGCAACCCATGCTTCACACCCATATAAGAGTGTTGGTACCACTATACTTTCGTACATTCCCTTCTTTGCCCCCATGGATAACGTTTTTTGTCTCCACAGATACCTCAACGCACCACTCACCTTTTTTTCTTCATCAATTCTATGGTTAACCTCATCCTTCATAAACCCATCCGCTGACAAGTCAACTCCCAAATATCTGAAAACATTTACTTCTTCCATAATCCCTCTCTCCAATGTGATATCCAATTTTTCTTTATTTAAATCGTTTGATACCCTCATCACCTTACTCTTATCTATGTTCACTTTCAACTTTCTACCTTTACACACTCTCCCAAACTCGTCCACTAACCTTTGCAACTTTTCTTTAGAATCTCCCATTAGCACAGTATTATCAGCAAAAATTAACTGTATCAACTCCCATTTTGTATTTGATTCCCCATAATTTAATCCCACCCCTCTCCCCAACACTCTAGCATTTACTTCTTTTACAACCCATCTATAAATATATTAAAAAACCATGGTGACATTACACATCCCTGTCTAAGACCTACTTTTACCGGGAAGTAATCTCCCTCTCTCCTACACACCCTAACCTGAGCCTCACTATCCTTATAAAAACTCTTTACAGCCTTCAGTAACTTACTAACTATTCCATACACTTGCAACATTTGCCACATTGCTCCCCTACCCACTCTATCATATGCCTTTTCTAAATCCATAAATGCAATGAAAACTTCCCTAGCTTTATCTAAATACTGTTCACATATATGCTTCACTGTAAACACTTGATCTACACATCCCCTACGCACTCTAAAGCCACCTTGCTCATCTAATTCTTTCATCGAATTCTTGCAATAATAACCCTACCATACACTTTACCTTGTATACTCAGTAAACTTATTCCCCTATAATTCTTACAATCTCTTTTATCCCCCTTGCGAATCCCTCGGTACCTTCCCATATTTCATACATTTATTAAACAAAAATACCAACCACTCCAACACTATATCCCACCATGCTTTTAACATTTCTGTCATGATCCCGTCAGTTCCAGTTGCTTTACCCCCTTTCATTTTATGAAATGCCTCACACACCTCCCCCACACTCACATCCTGCTCTTCTTCACTCCTAAACGATGTTATACCTCCCTTGCCAATGCATGAAATTTCCGCCTCCCTTTTTTCATTGACATTTAAAAGTTCCTCAAAATATTCCCACCATCTACCCAATACCTCCAGTTCCTGATCTACTAACTCCCCTACTCTGTTTTTAACTGACAAATTCATTAGTTCCCTAGGCTTTCTTAACTTGTTTATCTCACTCCAAAAAAAATTCTTGTTTTCAGCAAAATTCTTGACAGAGCCTCTCCCACTCTATCATCTGCTCTCCTTTTGCACTCTCTCACCACTCTCTTCACCTTTCTTTTACTCTCCATATACTCTGCTCTTCTATTAACACTTCTGTTTTGTAAAAACCTCTCATAAGCTACCTTTTTCTCTTTTATCACACCCTTTACTTCTTCATTCCACCACTCACTCCTCTTTCCTCCCGCACCCACCCTCCTATAGCCACAAACTTCTGCCCCACATTCTAATACTGCATTTTTAAAACTATCCAAACCCTCTTCAACCCCCACACTACTCATACTTGCACTAGCCCACCTTTCTGCCAATAGTTGCTTATATCTCACCCTAACTTCCTCCTCCCTTAGTTTATACACTTTTACCTCTCTCTTACTTGCTGTTGCCATTTTCGTTTTGTCCCATCTACCTTTTACTCTAACTGTAGCTACAACTAAATAATGAACCGATATATCCGTTGCCCCTCTATAAACATGTACATCCTGAAGCCTACCCATCAACCTTTCATCCAACAATACATAATCTAACAAACTACTTTCATTACGTGCTATATCATACCTTGTATACTTATTTATCCTCTTTTTCATAAAATATGTATTACTTATTACTAAACCTCTTTCTACACATAGCTCAGTTAACCATTTACATTTACCCCTGGCACCCCAAATTTACCTACTACTCTCTTCACAACATTTTTACCCACTTTAACATTAAGATCCCCAACCACAATTACTCTCTCACTTGGTTCAAAACTCCCCATGCACTCACTCAACATTTCCCAAAATCTCTCTCTCTCCTCTACACTTCTCTCTTCTCCAGGTGCATAAACACTTACTATAACCCACTTTTCACATCCAACCCTTATTTTGCACCGCATAATCCTTGAATTTATACATTTATATTCCCTCTTTACCTGCCATAACTTATCCTTCAACATTATTGCTACTCCTTCTTTAGCTCTAACTCTGTTTGAAACCCCTGACCTAATTCCATTTATTTCTCCCCACTCAAACTCTCCTACCCCCTTCAGCTTTGTCTCACTTAAAGCCAGGACATCCAGCTTCTTTTCATTCATAACATCTATAATCATCTCTTTCTTATCATTCGCACAACATCCACGCACATTCAAACATCCCTCTTTGGCGGTTTTCTTCTTTTTCTTTTTAGTAATCTATACGGGAAAAGGGGTTACTAGCCCATTGTTCCCGGCATTTTAGTTGACTTTTACAACACGCATGGCTTACGGAGGACAGATTCTTATTCCTCTTCCCCATGGATATGAAAGGAAAATCAATAAGAACAAGAACTATTAAGATAAAATCAAAGAAAATTCAGATGAGTGTGTATACAAAACGTGTACATGAATGTGTAGTGTGACCTAAGTGTAAGTAGAAGTAACAAGACGTACCTGAAATCTTGCATGTTTATGAGATAGAAAAAAGACACCAGCAATCCTATCATCATGTAAAACAATTACAGGCTTCCGTTTTACACTCACTTGGCAGGACGGTAGTACCTCCCTGGGAGGCTGCTGTCTACCAACCTACTACCTACTATTATTATTATTAATATTATTATTATTATTATTATTATTATTATTATTATTATTATTATTATTATTATTATTATTATTATTATTATTATAATTCAATGCGCTAGCTATACTGAACTTCAGTGTGACTTTCCATGAAAGTTAGAGTTACACATATCATAAGTGGGAAGATATTTTTTAACTAATTATATATTCAAATTATGTCTCGTTTATATTTTGTCAAATTTTCATGATAAGGGTTCCTCAAGAGTCGAAAGTGGTCTCTCTAAAAGGGTCTGGTACTGGGTAAGGAAGATGAGTGGTAGTGGTGGTGGTGAGTATGGGAGATGAGTGGTGGTGGTGGTGGGTGTGGGAGATGAGTGGTGGTGGTGGTGTTGGGGGTGGGAGATGAGTGGTGGTGGTGGTGGTGTTTGGGGTGGGAGATGAGTGGTGGAGGTGGGTGAGGGAGGTACCCAGTGTTACCATGGCAACATCTGAGAGCTTCCAGGGAAGCTGAGGTTTCACATTAAGTGGTTAGAAGCTCCGTCTTCAAAGGTACAGTCAAGAACATCCCAGCATCCCGGAGTATGTCTTCATTTTATGTACTATATACAACTTGCTGCCTTGCTGCTGAAATTACACACACAAACACACACACACACACAAAACACACTGGCTCCTCGAATTTAACCCAGCCAAATGCAAAGTCATGAAGATCGGGGAAGGGCAAAGAAGACCACAGAGTATACTAGGTGGCCAAAGACTGTAAACCTCACTCAAGGAAAAGAATCTTGGGGTGAGTATAATACCAAGCACATCTCCTGAGGTTCACATCAACTAGATAACTGCTGCAGCATATGGGTGCCTACCTATCTGGACTCTACCTGGAGGGCATCCCATTTTCTTTCTTCGTTTCCTACCACTAAAAAATCACTTGGAGTGGAGTTGTCGTAACTACCGTAACTACTATTATTTGTTTTATGGGGTGTGTACCTCCTGGTCCCTTTTAAGTGGTATGCGGGGCAGTTAGTATTGTAACATTGTTTTTTGAGGACGAAGAGTGACACATCTCAGGGTGGAAGAATCTACAAGAGGTAGAACGACACACTTCTTTAGAAAGGAGTCGCGGCATATTTTGGGATTCTCAAAGTTGCATGTCCCATTTGTTTTGTAAAGTAAAGGCTGCATGTGAGTCTGGATTTTTTCCCAAGAGCCTTTTCACATGTCCCACAGGTATACTGCCTGTATCCTACTTGCAAACTGGGTACCACAAGAACCTGATTTTCACTTTACCTTTCTGCTCTGCACTCAGGTGGGAAGTGTTAGAGGGTCAATGCATGGGTATGTGGGATGTATTTATTATGGAGACTTACTATACATGGGATACGTGGACAGAGGGTAGGTGTGTGAGTGGGGGGACCATCCCCGTTTGTTGGGGGTGATCGAAGGAGAGAGTGAGTGCGGGGGGGCCCTTCCCACTGGGTGGGGGGGATCGGTGGTAGGAGGTTACGGGGAAGACACTTCACATTTAAGTAGGGTCATTTGGCTTATTCCTTTTCCTCTACTTTATGTTCAGGTGTGGAACCCATAACCTGGTCAAGCACGTCAAGAAATTAAAGAATGTGGAAAGGTTTGCAACAAGATTAGTTTCAGAGCTAAGGAAAATGTCCTACGAAGAAAGGTTAAGGGAAATCGGCCTGACGACATTAGAGGACAGGAAGGTTAGGAGAGACATGATAACGATATACAAAATACTGCGAGGAATTGACAAGGTGGACAGAGACCGGATGTTCCAGAGATAGGACACAGGAACAAGGGGTCACAATTTGAAGTTGAAGACTCCGGAAGAGTCAGGAAGTGGAATAGCCTAGAAAGTGACGTAGTGGAGGCAGGAACCATACATAGTTTTAAGACGAGGTTTGATAAAGCTCATGGAGCAGGAAGAGAGAGGACCCAGTAGCGATCACTGAAGAGGCGGGACCAGGAGCTATGAATCGACCCTACAGCCATAAATAGGTGAATACAAATAGGTACGTACACACACATTCATTACCCTATACACGGTATATGCCAGGTCCATCTTAGAGTATGCAGTGCCAGTATAGAACCCTCCTCTGATAAAACATGGAAAACTAGAAAAAATCCAGAAGTTTGTTACGAGGCTGTGAGGAGAGGCTATGAGGAGAGGCTATGAGGAGAGGCTATGAGGAGAGGCTATGAGGAGAGGCTATGAGGAGGCTAGAGGAGAAAATCCTGACATTTGATAACAGATTGATAAAAGGTAACATGATTACGACGTACAAAATACTGAGATGAAGTGACAGGGTGGACAGAGTGAGTCTGTTTGAGAGGCGGGACTCAGGTACACTAGGGCACAGGGATGTTAGGAAATACTTCTCCAGTCGTTTAGTAATGGAAGAGACGAGATCCATACATAGTTTTAAGAATAGGTATGATAGAGCTAACATTGCCAGGAGAGTGAACCCAGTAGCTACCAGGGGAGAAGCTGGGCCAGGAGCTGAGACTCGACCCCTCAACCACAATGAGGTGAGGACACTGGTGGCAGGCTAGGTGTAACCCACACACTTAACAGCCAGCCATGAGAGTATCAAATAATGGCAGCAACTTAGTGTCTCCAGCGCTTGTCAACTCCGAGTCATGGGAAGAACGTTCACATTTTGACTTTGTACCAACAACAAGAAAAGAAAAAGAAAACCAAGAGAATGACAATCAAATTATAGGTGACCCTATAATAGGTGATAAAGGTGTCTCCAGGTGGGCACCGTGGCACTGTGTCAGGAGGAATGAAAGCTTGGAATGAGGGAGAACAACCACCACTGAAGAAACACCGTAAACACTGCACGAGGGAAGGAAACACCAAGCTGGTTACTGAAAAAAATCATTCAGACTCAGTGATATAAACGAACTTACTACTGGCAACAATTCTAGTTTTAAGAATCCAATATCTTCCTCTTCGTACTTACAGAGCATCAGGTCATTTGTTCCAATTGTAGTATTAAATAGGTAGGAAATAATTACGAAATTTTAACACTAGAATTTGTGAACATAGGTATTACGAACACAGGTAACAATTTAAGTCCTGTTGCACCTGGCAGTAACCAAAGTCAACAATATAGCGAGTAACCTGACAATAAAAGGCTAAGGCAAAAACAGGAGGCGTAGATTTTCTTTGCCAGTATAATATTTACAAAGTTAAATTAGCAGTGTGACGTTTAGACTGAGCAAAGAGTCACTCATAGCAGAAGGAGTGGTTCTGACCAGCGTAAGAGAGAGTCTGCCCTACAGCCAGGCAGGCAGGCAAAACATCACCTTGGCTGAGGATACCCGGTTCTCACACTATTGCTGGGTTAAAGTGGACAAGTAACACAGCAGTGGGGCCCCTGAACTGCTATATTCTGAAGTGCCAGCTCGCTGGTCGAGAGGGCATGCCAATATGGGTGTGTAATGAATTTCCAATAAATATAACATACTCGGCGCACGCCACAGTGAGGGACTATCACACAGCAGCCTAACTCCTCTGGCCAGACCTCCTCACTCAGCACTCAGGATTAACTCCGAGTCCAACAATCATTCACAAAGCCCAGATGATTTTAAAATGATAACTAAAACACAGAAGAATACTTTGGATTTAAGAATTCTATAATGCTTGCATATTAAAAAGAACTTTACCTGGACTCTAATGACAATGGTTATGCTATTAATTTCTTTGCTCTCAAATAACTTCAATTTACCCCCATTTTTTGGCGAATCTAGATTTCTGTTGTTCTAAGTAATAAAATTACGGAGGACATATGAACTAAGTCTTCTCCTGGGAAAGTCTCCTTTATTTTCAATTGTTCTCGTATTTTACTCCTGCTTTGATTTGCTTTGTACATTATTGTAACTCTCCTCAGGTAGTAACCTGGTTATTCCGTACACAACATTTGAACAACGTCTTCCAACCTCACTAGTTTTGTGTATTGTGTGTTGTTGCTTGTGTATTGTGTGTTGTTGCTTGTGTATTGTGTGTTGTTGCTTGTGTATTGGTGTTTGCTTGTAGTGTTGTTCTGTGTATTGTGTGTGTTGCTTGTGTATTGTGTGTTGTTGTTGTGTATTGTGTGTTGTTGCTTGTGTATTGTGTGGTTGTTGTCTTGTGTATTGATGGTGTTGTTGCTTGTGTATTGTGTGTTGTTGATGTGTGTTGTTGTTGTGATTGTGTTTTGTGTGATTGTGTGTTGTGTTGTGTATTGTGTGTTGTATTGTTTTGTGTAGGTTGTTCTTGTGCTATGTGTTGTTCTTGTGTATTGTGTGTTGTTGCTATTGTGTATTTGTCTGTGTTTGTTGCTGTATTGTGTGTTTGTTGCTATGTGTGTTGCTTGTGTATTGTGTGTTGTTGTTTGTGTATTGTGTGTTGTTGCTTGTGTATTGTGTGTTTTGCTTGTGTATTGTGTGTGTTGCTAGTGTTTGTGTTGTTGCTTGTATTGTGTGTTGTTGTCATTGTGTTGTGTGTTGCTGTGTATTGGTGTTGTTGCTTGTTATTGTGTGTTTGTTTTTGGATTGTGTGTGTCTTGTGTATGTGTGTTGTTGCTTGTGATTTGTGTTGTTATGTTTTTGCTAGTTGTGTTGTTCATGTGATTGTGTGTATTGTGTTTGTGTTTGTTTTGCTGTATTGTTGTTGTGCTTGTGTATGTGTGTTGTTGTATTGTGTATTGTGTGTGTATTGTTGTTGTTGTATTGTGTGTTGTTGCTTGTGTATTGTGTGTTGTTGCTTGTGATTGTGTGTGTTGTTGTGTTGTGTATTGTTGTTGTGCTGTGTATTGTGTTGTTGCTTGAGTATTGTGTATTGTTGTTGTTGCTTGTGTATTGTGTGTTGTTGTGTATAGTTGTGTGTTGTTTGCTTGTTGTGTGTTTGTGTGTTGTGTGTATTGTGTATTTGTGTGTTGTCTTGTGTATTGTGTGTGTTGCATGTTGTTGTGTGTTGTGTATTGTTGTTGTTGTGTATTGTTGTGTTGCTTGTATTGTGTGTTGTTCTTGTGTTTGTGTGTTGTTGCATTGTGTATTGTGTGTTGTTGCTTGTGTATTTGTTTCTGTGTATTGTTTTCTGGATTGTGTTCTTGTGTATTGTGTGTTGTTGCTTGTGTATTGTGTTGTTGCTTGTGATTGTGTGTTTGTTGTTTGTTGTGTGTTCTGTTGTGTTGTTGTTGTATTGTGTGTTGTTGCTTGTGTATTGTGTGTTGTGTATGTTGTTTTGTATGTTGTGTTGTTGCTTGTGTATTGTGTGTTGTTGCTTGTGTATTGTGTGTTGTGCTATGTATGTGTGTTTTGCTGTGTTTTGTGTTGTTGCTTGTGTTTTTTGTGTTGTTTGTACTTGTTGTTTGTATTGTGTTTGTTGCTTGTGTATTGTTGTTGTGTGTATTGTGTGTTGTTGCTTGTGTATTGTGTTTGTTGCTTGGTATTGTGTGTTGTTGCTTGTGATGTGTGTTGTTGCTTGTGTATTGTGTGCTTGTGTATTGTGTGTTTGTTGTGGTATTGTGTTGTGCTTGTGTATTGTGTGTGTTGCTTGTATTGTGTGTGTTGTTTGTTGTGTTTTGTGTGTTGTTGTTTTGTGTATTGTGTGTTTTGCTGTTGGTGGTGTTGCTGCTGTTGGTGGTGTTGCTGCTGTTGGTGGTGTTGCTGCTGTTGGTGGTGTTGCTGCTGTTGGTGGTGTTGCTGCTGTTGGTGGTGTTGCTGCTGTTGGTGGTGTTGCTGCTGTTGGTGGTGTTGCTGCTGTTGGTGGTGTTGCTGCTGTTGGTGGTGTTGCTGCTGTTGGTGGCTGTTGCCTCTGTTGGTGGTGTTGCTGCTGTTGGTGGTGTTGCTGCTGTTGGTGGTGTTGCTGCTGTTGGTGGTGTTGCTGCTGTTGGTGGTGTTGCTGCTGTTGGTGGTGTTGCTGTTGTTGGTGGTGTTGCTGCTGTTGGTGGTGTTGCTCTGCTGAGGTTGTTGATGCTGGTGCTCCATGAGGTACGCATTTGTAACTGCGTTTGCCGAGAAGTTTCGGGTCAACGTACCAACCACAGCCCGCTATATATATATATATATATATATCATATATAATATATATATATATATATATATATATATATATATAGTATATTCAATAGAGAGGAGTCCTGAGGATGACAGCAGTGGAAATGTTGCATTACTGCAGCTGCCATGTAGTATCTCAAGAGCATATTGCTTAGCATTTATGCTGCAGGCATCACTGCCTCTGTACTAAATTTCATTTTAAAGTTAGCACACTGCAGGCTACACCTCTACCACGTGCCACACTGCAGGCTACACCTCTCACCACGTGCCACACTGCAGGCTACACCTCTCACCACGTGCCACACTGCAGGCTACACCTCTCACCACGTGCCACACTGCAGGCACACCTCTCACCACGTGCCACACTGCAGGCTACACCTCTCACCACGTGCCACACTGCAGGCTACACCTCACCACGTGCCACACTGCAGGCTACACCTCTACCACGTGCCACACTGCAGGCTACACCTCTCACCACGTGCCACACTGCAGGTTACACCTCTCACCACGTGCCACACTGCAGGCTACACCTCTCACCACGTGCCACACTGCAGGCTACACCTCTACCACGTGCCACACTGCAGGCTACACCTCTCACCACGTGCCACACTGCAGGCTACACTCTCACCACGTGCCACACTGCAGGCTACACCTCTACCACGTGCCACACTGCAGGCTACACCTCTCACCACGTGCCACACTGCAGGCTACACCTCTCACCACGTGCCACACTGCAAGCTACACCTCTCACCACGTGCCGCACTGCAAGCTACACCTCTCACCACGTGCCACACTGCAGGCTACACCTCTCACCACGTGCCACACTGCAGGCTACACCTCTCACCACGTGCCACACTGCAGGCTACACCTCTCACCACGTGCCACACTGCAGGCTACACCTCTCACCACGTGCCACACTGCAGGTTACACCTCTCACCACGTGCCACACTGCAGGCTACACCTCTCACCACGTGCCACACTGCAGGCTACACCTCTCACCACGTGCCACACTGCAGGCTACACCTTCACCACGTGCCACACTGCAGGCTACACCTCTCACCACGTGCCACACTGCAGGCTACACCTCTCACCACGTGCCACACTGCAGGCTACACCTCTCACCACGTGCCACACTGCAGGCTACACCTCTCACCACGTGCCACACTGCAGGCTACACCTCTCACCACGTGCCACACTGCAGGCTACACCTCTCACCACGTGCCACACTGCAGGCTACACCTCTCACCACGTGCCACACTGCAGGCTACACCTCTCACCACGTGCCACACTGCAGGCTACACCTCTCACCACGTGCCACACTGCAGGCTACACTCTCACCACGTGCCACACTGCAGGTTACACCTCTCACCACGTGCCACACTGCAGGCTACACCTCTCACCACGTGCCACACTGCAGGCTACACCTCTCACCACGTGCCACACTGCAGGCTACACCTCTCACCACGTGCCACACTGCAGGCTACACCTCTCACCACGTGCCACACTGCAGGCTACACCTCTCACCACGTGCCACACTGCAGGCTACACCTCTCACCACGTGCCACACTGCAGGTTACACCTCTCACCACGTGCCACACTGCAGGCTACACCTCTCACCACGTGCCACACTGCAGGCTACACCTCTCACCAGTCACTATGTACTTTTTATTCTACTGTTTGTTTCACTGTTGATACCTGCATATAAATCACAACAATGTGAGATGTGTTTGACTATCTCTCAGTGTAGTAGATATTCCGAGATGGGGAAGTGGAAAAGAACTCTTCCTCCGTAAACCATTCGTGTCGAAAGAGGCGACTAAAATGCCGGGAGCAAGGGGCTAGTAACCCGTTCTGTATAAATTACTAAATTTAGAAAGAAAAACTCGTTTTCTTTTTGGGTCACCCTGTCTCGGTGGGATACGGCCGGTTTGCTGAAAAATATATGTGATTATATATATATATATATATATATATATATATATATATATATATATATATATATATATATATATATATATATATTCATTAAGGATATATCTTAGACAGTGATTATACACTGAAAAGTCGTAGAAGGACTGGTCCCCCGAAGCTGCGCACGGAAATCTCTCCCTACGAAGCAAGAAGCTTGACTGATGGTACAAAGTTCCAACAATTAAAAAACAAGGGTTCAGTAAGTACGCTAGGAGATAAAACAATAGGCGTAAGAGGTCCAAGACTTTTCAATAGCGTCCCCATCATACATAAAGGGGATTACCAACAGACCCCTGGCTGTCTTCAGGATGGACCTTGATAATCCTCCCTTAAGCCAGTTCCTGATCAGTCGGGCTGTGGTTTGTACGTTGAACTGCGTCGTTGATCAGACTTTGATCCACCAAGCGTCCTTGACCCTCGAAACATTCTTCAGTTATCCAGGTGTCTTATTATATAAACACTGTGAGGAGAAGATGGGGGGGGGCGTGCTGGGAAAACAATAAGGAAAATGAGGTGGAAGGGAGTGCAGGGAAAGGGAAGACATTAGAGACTAGGATGGGAAAGCGAGATATATTGGTGGTCTTAATGGAGTGCTCAGAACGAGGCTCACAAGATCACTGGCACAGTAGAAAGTTACCCCATACTAAAACCCATGGCATGGAGAGTACCTGAGAGAAAGAGAGGGGTTACATGTGTGTACTCAGCGAGTACGAGACACAGGTCAACCACCCACACGATAAGACATATTTTCAGTGTTAAAATCGTATGTAGGTAGAATGTAGATGAAGAAGAGGTATCACCTTGTACTCACTCTCTCTCTCTCTCTCTCTCTCTCTCTCTCTCTCTCTCTCTCTCTCTCTCTCTCTCTCTCTCTCTCTACCCTCCCTCCTTCCCACCCTTCCTCTCACCTTCTCCCTCAGACATCATAATGCTACAAGTACCTCATTCCAAGACCCATTAACCAAACATTTTGAGCGTGAAGACAGAAGATGGTGACACCTTTGTGCTCCACGAGACACAGTGCTCAACGAGACACAGTGCTCCACGAGACAGTGCTCCACTAGACACAATAGGGTTTCTAACCAAACTGAAATAAAAAACAAATAAGTTTCGAGTCAAAAGTGGTATGGATTGCTCCCCAGTTGAGATATCTACATTAATACATAATTGAATCTGTAATCTCTCAATCCTAAATTTCTTTCATATGAGTTCCAGCAGTGATTTTGATTTTTAGATTTTGCCACCGAAGTGGCAAGTTTGTTGTGCACATGATATCCATCCTGTGGAGGGTAGCGCAGGAACATATGGATACACAAAAGGCCTAAGAACTAGGCCCCAAAAGGATTAACAGAAGTACATCTGGATTTACGTCTACAGTTCACCAGTTAGAAGCAGAATCATCAGTGAGCATCTTTACTATAGATCATTTTGTAAATAACAACTGTCAACATTATTCTTGTTAAGGCTTCATTGAGAATGTTGGTACATGGTACCCATCGTCGATCCCTGGTACTGGTGGAAACTTAGGGCGTGTTTCCTTAAAGACACCTGCTGTCCATGTTCACCTATCAGTAAAATAGGTACCTGGATGTTAGTTGACTGGTGTGGGTCGCATCCTGGGTAGAAAATTGACCTGATTTGCCCGAAATGCTCTGCATAACCAGGGAATTTCTATATAGTAGTATGTCATTGATGTCAGCTATGGTCTGTATACGTTGTACATGTACTTGTAGAAATAAAGATTATTATTATTATTATTATTATTATTATTATTATTATTATTATTTTTAAACAAGTGCTGGGATGAAGTGTGCTGAGGAAAACAATTCTTGTCCGTAGTTCAGGACATTTATTGAAGGAATCGTTTCGTCACAAGTGGCTTAATCAAGCCTGGGGCGAAACGCCTACTTTAATAAATATTTAGAACTGTGATAAACGAGACACTTTTCAACATTTGGGTATTTTTATTCCAGAATTAAGAAACCCAAATGTGGACAAGTGTCTCCTTAGAGCTTTCTACTTCATATTGGACTGATGAAGCCACTGTGTGGAGAAACGTTTCTTCAATAAAAGTTCCAATGTGTTGCATAAGTGTCTCAATCTTCAACTTGTCGGTTTTAAACCATATATCACAACTGACTTACTGTTGACAAGTGTGACAATAAAGCACGGTACTTTACCTTGCGTGAATGCGTCCTTGTAAAGCTTTATTAAATCCTAGCTTGAGGAAAGCTCTACGCGGGGAGACACGGGGTCCCAAATAAAGCTTCTTCTACAACCTGTGTTTGTATTTATAAACTCGTTTTATTGATTATTGAGGAAAAATGAGAACAATGAAACTGATTTAAGAACAGCAGAACATGAATACAAACTTGATTTAAGAACAGCAGAACATGAATACGAACTTGATTTAAGAACAGCAGAACATGAATAAGAACTTGATTTAAGAACAGCAGAAGATGAATAAGAACTTGATTTAAGAACAGCAGAAGATGAAGAAGAACTTGATTTAAGAACAGCAGAACATGAATAAGAACTAAATTTAAGAACAGCAGAAGATGAATAAGAACTTGATTTAAGAACAGCAGAACATGAATAAGAACTTGATTTAAGAACAGCAGAAGATGAATAAGAAGAACTTGATTTAAGAACAGCATG
The DNA here is from genome assembly GCA_009830355.1 of Cherax destructor. NCBI lineage: Eukaryota > Metazoa > Arthropoda > Malacostraca > Decapoda > Parastacidae > Cherax > Cherax destructor. The sequence continues at coordinate 8,807 of WNWK01020779.1, read as the reverse complement.
AATAAGAAAATTGTCTTTACAAGAGGAGTATTAAGATAACTCAAGAAAGTTAAGCCACCTTGCTTATTAATTCAAAATAGCAAGCAACTTTGTTAATTTCAGATCCTTCTGTTCTCTTGCCCTGCGACACGACCCTCCAGGTCAGCTATATCCTAGGTACCTATTTACTGCAAGTTGAACAGCAGCAGTTGTAAGGAGACTCGTTCACTCGTCTCAAAGCGGGTGGAATCGAACCCAGGTTCATTTTATTGCGAGCCGAAATTTCTAGCTGTGAAACGTCTAGGTAGAGTAACGTTGATAATATAAATACTAAATTAAAGACCACAGCCTAATAATAAATGTTGAGGGAGGAGGGCACAACACAAGATATTTAGATTTTGCTGACGAAGTGGCTAGTTCATTGTGCACTCTATATCCATCCTGTGGGGGGTAGCGCAAGAGCATATGGATACACAAAATGCCTTGGAACTAGGTCCCAGACCAAGATAAAAGTAAATATTACTAAAAAAACGTAAATAAAAAGTGTATTTTTATCTTCAAGGCTACGTCAAGATACGCGAGTCCCCTAAAAATAAAGAATAGATAAAGAAAACGGAAGTATAGGTCTAGTCTGGCAGGAGGCTTCACCTTGGTCTGGCCTTCCTCTCAGATTATTGTCCCTTTGTACTACAATGTTGCCAGTCCACCTTTTCCCTACCTTATTTTTGTCCCCTTTTTGCCTATCATTCGGTAATGGGTGGGTGTTTTGTTCACTGGCATGTTTCCCAGCCAGTTGGCCCGGCCAGCTACATGAATATTCAACAAGGAGATGTTAAAGCGCTTCGGACGCACAAGAGGAACCTTGTACAGCAGACGTGGCATTCATACAGTCAAGGTAACAATTGAGGCGGCTGCGTTGGTTTAGGGGAGTCTCGCAGCGTCGTATTACTAGGCCCTCGCGCCTGATAAGCAGTCCTCTGCTAAGGAGTGCCATAAAACAGCTATAAAGCCAGAGACAAACAAACTACCGAGCCTATAAGGGAGTATAAAAACACGGGAGGAAGTTAGATGTGTTTTACTCACAGCACCGGGAGATTCCGTGTGTGTGTGTACTCAGGTGTGTGTGTGTACTCAGTTGTAGTTGCAGGGGTCGAGTCACAGCTCCTGGCCCCTCCTCTTCGCTGGTCTCTATTGGGTCCACTCTCCCTGCTCCAAAAGAGCTTTACCGTGTATGTGTATGTGTGTGTGCGCGTGTGTGTACTCACCTATTTGTGGTTGCAGGGGTCGATTCATACCTCCTGGCCCCGCCTCTTCACTGATTGCTACTAGGTTCTCTCTCTTCCTGCTCCATGAGCTTTATCAAACCTCGTCTTAAAACTGTGTATGGTTCCTGCCTCCACTACGTTACTTTCTAGGCTATTCCACTTCCTGACAACTCTATGACTGAAGAAATACTTCCTAACATCCCTTTGACTCATAGGAGTCTTCAACTTCCAACTGTGACCTCTTGTTGCTGTGTCCCCTCTGTGTGTGTGATGGAATGAGTCCATCACACACTAAGGCTCGCCTCTTGCCTTGCTATTAACTGCCGTTATCTAAATTTATGTTTCAGTTTGAAGTTACGAATGTTCTCTCTGTTGAGAGAGAGAGAGAGAGAGAGAGAGAGAGAGAGAGAGAGAGAGAGAGAGAGAGAGAGAGAGAGAGAGAGAGAGAGAGAGAGAGAGAGAACTAAGCGAATGTGTTAGTATTCAATGCATATGTGTGTGTGTGTGTGTGTGTGTGTACTCACCTAATTGTGGTTGCAGGGGTCGAGTCTCAGCTCCTGTGTATGTGTGTATGTGTGTGTGTGTGTGTACCAAAAACCTACCACTGCAATATACAAAGAGGAATGGAGGGACACACGAGGAGAAGTAAACATTGAATACGAGACACAAGACACAAATAAATACAAATGATGTAAACATTGCCAACGGGAAGAGTGCGAGAAACTCACCACCAGACTGACATAACATGGCCCAAGGTTGACGTGATGAATTATGTAGTTTAAGTAATGGGAACAAAATTGTATACATCATCAACGTGCTGCTAATGTAACCAGTGTGATGGTTATATAATGTGAACAAAAACTGTTTTTGTGTTATATTCCATCACACAGGATGGGTATACCTGTCATATTCCATCACATAGGATGGGTATACCTGTCATATTCCATCACATAGGATGGGTATACCTGTCATATTCCATCACACAGGATGGGTATACCTGTCATATTCCATCACATAGGATGGGTATACCTGTCATATTCCATCACATAGGATGGGTATACCTGTCATATTCCATAACATAGGATGGGTATACCTGTCATATTCCATCACATAGGATGGGTATACCTGTCATATTCCATCACACAGGATGGGTATATCTGTCATATTCCATCACATAGGATGGGTATACCTGTCATATTCCATCACATAGGATGGGTATACCTGTCATATTCCATCACATAGGATGGGTATACCTGTCATATTCCATCACACAGAATGGGTATACTTGTCATATTCCATCACAGAGGGATAGGTATACCTGTCATATTCCATCACAGGATAGGTACTATACCTGATCTGTATATTCCATCACACAGGATGGGTATACCTGTCATATTCCATCACACAGGATGGTATACCTGTCATATTCCATCACAGGATGGTATATACTTGTCATATTCCATCACACAGGATAGGTATGTAATCCTGGCTCATATTCCATCACACAGGATGGTATACCTGTCATATTCACACACAGGATAGGTCATACTCACTTTCTGTCATATTCCATCACACAGGATAGGTATACCTGTCATATTCCATCATCACAGGATGGTATACCTGTCATATTCCATACACAGGATAGGTTATACCTGTCATATTCCATCACACAGGATGGTATCCTGTCATATTCCATCACAAGGATGGGTATACCTGTCATATTCCATCACACAGGATGGGTATGCCTGTCATATTCCATCACACAGGATGGGTATACCTGTCATATTCCATCACACAGGATGGTATACCTGTCATATTCCATCACACAGGATGGGTATCCTGTCATATTCCATCACACAGGATGGGTATACCTGTCATATTCCATCACACAGGATGGGTATCCTGTCATATTCCATCACACAGGATGGGTATACCTGTCATATTCCATCACACAGGATGGTATACCTGTCATATTCCATCACACAGGATGGGTATGCCTGTCATATTCCATCACACAGGATGGGTATACCTGTCATATTCCATCACACAGGATGGGTATACCTGTCATATTCCATCACACAGGATGGATATACCTTCATATTCCATCACACAGGATGGTATACCTGTTATATTCCATCACAAAGATGGATATACCTGTTATATTCCATCACACAGGATGGGTATACCTGTCATATTCCATCACACAGGATGGGTATACCTGTCATATTCCATCACACAGGATGGATATACCTATCATATTCCATCACACAAGATGGCTATACCTGTTATATTCCATCACATAGGATGGATATACCTGTCATATTCCATCACATAGGATGGGTATACCTGTCATATTCCATCACACAGGATGGGTATACCTGTCATATTCCATCACACAGGATGTGTTTCATGGATTAATTTAAGAATCCTGAGCTGGCAGATTTCAGAAAGACAATGAAGATATCAAATGCAGTGGGGAAGGGGAGGCTGGCGAAGGGCTCTTGATCCAAGGAAGTTGAGGTCTCCCCCCTCCAGAGTCAAAGCTGGTTACCTTCCATTTTCCAGGCGCTGCTCTTACGGATTTGGCGCTTACCTGGGCACGCGCTGGGAGAGAGAAAGAGGGGAGAGAGAGAAAGAGGGGAGAGAAAGAGAGAGAAAGAGGGGAGAGAGAGAGAGAGAGAAAGGGGGGAGAGAGAGGAGAGAGAGTTACAGTGAAGTTGTTAAAACTACGTTGCCAAATTTCTCTTATTAACGCCAGTTTGGTTTTTCCTTTGAAGTACCATTGTTAATTAACACTTGAACAGTAATTAAGGTGAGGGATCATTTGTGTTGACGAGTCTAACCTGACACATTACCCGAGTATTATTATCATTACCAGCCAGCACTTGTTGTCAGGAGGGTCGTCACCACCACTCTGATGGTCACTTGTTGTCAGGAGGGTCGTCACCACCACTCTGATGGTCACTTGTTGTCAGGAGGGTCGTCACCACCACTCTGATGGTCACTTGTTGTCAGGAGGGTCGTCACCACCACTCTGATGGTCACTTGTTGTCAGGAGGGTCGTCACCACCACTCTGATGGTCACTTGTTGTCAGGAGGGTCGTCACCACCACTCTGATGGTCACTTGTTGTCAGGAGGGTCGTCACCACCACCACTCTGATGCTCACTTGTTGTCAGGAGGGTCGTCACTACCACCACTCTGATGCTCACTTGTTGTCAGGAGGGTCGTCACCACCACTCTGATGGTCACTTGTTGTCAGGAGGGTCGTCACCACCACCACTCTGATGCTCACTTGTTGTCAGGAGGGTCGTCACTACCACCACTCTGATGCTCACTTGTTGTCAGGAGGGTCGTCACCACCACCACTCTGATGCTCACTTGTTGTCAGGAGGGTCGTCACCACCATTCTGATGGTCACTTGTTGTCAGGAGGGTCGTCACCACCACTCTGATGGTCACTTGTTGTCAGGAGGGTCGTCACCACCACTCTGATGCTCACTTGTTGTCAGGAGGGTCGTCACCACCACCACTCTGATGCTCACTTGTTGTCAGGAGGGTCGTCACTACCACTGATGCTCACTTGTTGTCAGGAGGGTCGTCACCACCACTCTGATGCTCACTTGTTGCCAGGAGGGTCGTCACCACCACCACTCTGATGCTCACTTGTTGTCAGGAGGGTCGTCACTACCACTGATGCTCACTTGTTGTCAGGAGGGTCGTCACCACCACTCAGATGGTCACTTGTTGTCAGGAGGGTCGTCACCATCACACTGATGGTCACTTTTGTCAGGAGGGTCGTCACTATCACTCTGATGCTCACTTGTTGTCAGGAGGGTCGTCACCACCACCACTCTGATGCTCACTTGTTGTCAGGAGGGTCGTCACCACCACTCTGATGCTTACTTGTTGTCAGTAGGGTCGTCACCACCACTCTGATGCTTACTTGTTGTCAGGAGGGTCGTCACCATCACACTGATGGTCACTTTTTGTCAGGAGGGTCGTCACCATCACTCTGATGCTCACTTGTTGTCAGTAGGGTCGTCACCACCACCACTCTGATGGTCACTTGTTGTCAGGAGGGTCGTCACCACCACTCTGATGGTCACTTGTTGTCAGGAGGGTCGTCACCACCACTCTGATGGTCACTTGTTGTCAGGAGGGTCGTCACCACCACTCTGATGGTCACTTGTTGTCAGGAGGGTCGTCACCACCACTCTGATGGTCACTTGTTGTCAGGAGGGTCGTCACCACCACTCTGATGGTCACTTGTTGTCAGGAGGGTCGTCACCACCACCACTCTGATGCTCACTTGTTGTCAGGAGGGTCGTCACTACCACCACTCTGATGCTCACTTGTTGTCAGGAGGGTCGTCACCACCACTCTGATGGTCACTTGTTGTCAGGAGGGTCGTCACCACCACCACTCTGATGCTCACTTGTTGTCAGGAGGTCGTCACTACCACCACTCTGATGCTCACTTGTTGTCAGGAGGGTCGTCACCACCACCACTCTGATGCTCACTTGTTGTCAGGAGGGTCGTCACCACCATTCTGATGGTCACTTGTTGTCAGGAGGGTCGTCACCACCACTCTGATGGTCACTTGTTGTCAGGAGGGTCGTCACCACCACTCTGATGCTCACTTGTTGTCAGGAGGGTCGTCACCACCACCACTCTGATGCTCACTTGTTGTCAGGAGGGTCGTCACTACCACTGATGCTCACTTGTTGTCAGGAGGGTCGTCACCACCACTCTGATGCTCACTTGTTGCCAGGAGGGTCGTCACCACCACCACTCTGATGCTCACTTGTTGTCAGGAGGGTCGTCACTACCACTGATGCTCACTTGTTGTCAGGAGGGTCGTCACCACCACTCAGATGGTCACTTGTTGTCAGGAGGGTCGTCACCATCACACTGATGGTCACTTTTTGTCAGGAGGGTCGTCACTATCACTCTGATGCTCACTTGTTGTCAGGAGGTCGTCCACCACCACTCTGATGCTCACTTGTTGTCAGTAGGGTCGTCACCACCACTCTGATGCTTACTTGTTGTCAGTAGGGTCGTCACCACCACTCTGATGCTTACTTGTTGTCAGTGAGGTCGTCACCATCACACTGATGGTCACTTTTGTCAGGAGGGTCGTCACCATCACTCTGATGCTCACTTGTTGTCAGTAGGGTCGTCACCACCACCACTCTGATGCTCACTTGTTGTCAGGAGGGTCGTCACCACCACTCTGATGCTTACTTGTTGTCAGTAGGGTCGTCACCACCACTCTGATGCTCACTTGTTGTCAGTAGGGTCGTCACCACCACTCTGATGCTTACTTGTTGTCAGTAGGGTCGTCACCACCACTCTGATGCTCACTTGTTGTCAGTAGGGTCGTCACCACCACTCTGATGCTTACTTGTTGTCAGTAGGGTCGTCACCACCACTCTGATGCTCACTTGTTGCCAGGAGGGTCGTCACCACCACTCTGATGCTTACTTGTTGTCAGTAGGGTCGTCACCACCACTCTGATGCTCACTTGTTGTCAGGAGGGTAGTCACCACCACTCTGATGCTCACTTGTTGTCAGTAGGGTCGTCACCACCACTCTGATGATCACTTGTTGTCAGTAGGGTCGTCACCACCACTCTGATGCTACTTGTTGTCAGTAGGGTCGTCACCACCACTCTGATGCTCACTTGTTGTCAGTAAGGGTCGTCACCACCACTCTGATGCTTACTTGTTGTCAGAGGGTCGTCACCACCACTCTGATGCTCACTTGTTGTCAGAGGGTCGTCACCACCACTCTGATGCTCACTTGTTGTCAGGAGGGTCGTCACCACCACTCTGATGCTTACTTGTTGTCAGGAGGGTCGTCACCACCACTCTGATGCTCACTTGTTGCCAGGAGGTCGTCACCACCACTCTGATGCTTACTTGTTGTCAGTAGGGTCGTCACCACCACTCTGATGCTCACTTGTTGTCAGTAGGGTCGTCACCACCACTCTGATGCTCACTTGTTGTCAGTAGGGTCGTCACCACCACTCTGATGCTTACTTGTTTGTGTGACGTCACACGTCGTTCTTGATTGGTCAGAGAGAAATAATGACGTCACAGGAGAAGGAATAGAAGGAATAGAAGGAGTAGAAGGAGGATGAGGACGACAACAAGGATTAGGAGGAGGAGTAGTATGATAAGGAGTAGGAAGAGGAGAAGTAGAAGATATATTTACCTTACAAGGTAATTACCTCTTCAAACATTATGATCGGCAATTAAATATTTACGATAACATAAACACCATAATTAGCATATGTTAACATAAGCCTGGATCATTTATTAAAGTGGTAGCTGGGCAGGTATTGCAGGTGTTAATATAAAACTGGATCATTTATTAAAGTGGTAGCTGGGCAGGTATTGCAGGTGTTAATATAAAGCTGGATCATTTATTAAAGTGGTAGCTGGGCAGGTATTGCAGGTGTTAATATAAAGCTGGATCATTTATTAAAGTGGTAGCTGGGCAGGTATTGCAGGTGTTAATATAAAGCTGGATCATTTATTAAAGTGGTAGCTGGGCAGGTATTGCAGGTGTTAAATAAGGCTGGATCATTTATTAAAGTGGTAGCTGGGCAAGGTTATATTGCAGGTGTTAATATAAAGCTGGATCATTTATTAAAGTGGTAGCTGGGCAGGTATTGCAGGTGTTAATATAAAGTTGGATCATTTATTAAAGTGGTAGCTGGGCAGGTATTGCAGGTGTTAATATAAGGCTGGATCATTTATTAAAGTGGTAGCTGGGCAGGTATTGCAGGTGTTAATATAAAACTGGATCATTTATTAAAGTGGTAGCTGGGCAGGTATTGCAGGTGTTAATATAAAGCTGGATCATTTATTAAAGTGGTGGCTGGGCAGGTATTGCAGGTGTTAATATAAAACTGGATCATTTATTAAGGTGGTGGTTGGGCAGGTATTGCAGGTGTTAATATAAAACTGGATCATTTATTAAGGTGGTGGCTGGGCAGGTATTGCAGGTGTTAATATAAAACTGGATCATTTATTAAGGTGGTGGTTGGGCAGGTATTGCAGGTGTTAATATAAAGCTGGATCATTTATTAAGGTGGTGGTTGGGCAGGTATTGCAGGTGTTAATATAAAGCTGGATCATTTATTAAGGTGGTGGTTGGGCAGGTATTGCAGGTGTTAATATAAAGCTGGATCATTTATTAAAGTGGTAGCTGGGCAGGTATTGCAGGTGTTAATATAAACTGGATCATTTATTAAAGTGGTAGCTGGGCAGGTATTGCAGGTGTTAATATAAATCTGGATCATTTATTAAGGTGGTGGTTGGGCAGGTATTGCAGGTGTTAATATAAAGCTGGATCATTTATTAAAGTGGTAGCTGGGCAGGTATTGCAGGTGTTAATATAAAGCTGGATCATTTATTAAAGTGGTAGCTGGGCAGGTATTGCAGGTGTTAATATAAAGCTGGATCATTTATTAAGGTGGTGGTTGGGCAGGTATTGCAGGTGTTAATATAAAGCTGGATCATTTATTAAGGTGGTGGTTGGGCAGGTATTGCAGG